>WIUT01006967.1:0-12526 GCA_010645135.1 Tetragonula clypearis
TATATATATATATGTAAAATATTAATTAATATTTCTTCTATTCTGTCCACTTACATTTTAATTTTATATATATATATTTTGTTACTTAAAATTTGACATTAACTGACTTAAAGTTATTTGTTGACAAATTCATTAACTACCAAAGTATCTTCATGGATGAATATAATACGTTTGCAATTTCTTAGGTCTTCTACACCTAAGTACGAGATGACAATATACGACGATAATATTTAATAATTATTAGGTTTAAAAATTAACGACAGACTAATATTTAAAAAGGAAATTGCAATGACAAATTTAATAAATCTACCATAGACACCGAGTAAACGTACAATCGTCTGTGTTTTCTCGCAGGTTCCAAAAGATAAAGAACTTCGGCCCAAGCGCCTCAGTTGTCAGCTTCGCTTACTTCCAAGCCTTCAAATTCCCCGACAGTATGAACGTCCACTTCCAGTGCGTGATACAAGTATGTCGTTACAATTGTCCGGAGCCGAAGTGTGGACATCCTGGATTGGAATACGGTGCCCCTGCTACCGGTCTCACTCAGGAATACGGTGCACCAGTTCATCAGAGCCTCGGTGCCGAATACGGAGCGCCGCCAGTACCTGAATACGGTGTACCACCGGCATTCGCTGATCCTCGGCATCCTAGCGGGCCCGCTGGAGCTTACAGGTAGAGAATTCAAATATAATTCTGATATAGTTCTGAGGCAGAGGTTCGCCAATAATAATTTTTTAATCCTTCGAATCATTGATGCAATGATTAAACGAAACTTATGGTTTGATTCATACATGCCTTTGAATCTATATATTTCTTTCTGTAAACGTATATATTCACAATTTGCGGACTACTGCATGCTCATTTATGTTGATTTTCTATTTTGACGAAGACAATCCATTTCCTCTATCTAAACATTGACAAGTGTTTCTAGTTTGGATATTTTATACATTTTATAAATTTCGAATTCCTTGGTTTTATCGATAGAATCTCCAAACATTTTTGATAGACGTCATTCCCATTTGATTTCCACAGAAAAAATATTTTTATTCTGAAAAAGTTCAATATAAAATTCATTGGTATATTATAGATCTTTATACGATTTCATACTTTCATAAACACAATTAAGAATGTTAATATTGTAACAAGTACTCTGCCTTTCGAATATCTTATATACTTTTACATTTATATTTGCATTTATATTTCCTAATTTTCTATAAATGCATAAAAATCCACCAATCTATTGGTATTAAAAGCATCTAAATGTTTGGGGTCAACTCAAGTCTACTTAACTGTCATAATTAACACGTCTAGGCATTCAGATGCTTGAGAGTCATCATTTTATCGCTCACTTTATAGATTTATTATTATTACCTAATTTATTGAGTTTCTTCAATATTTTCAATCCTTTAGACATCTCGCTATTTTATAAAGTCTGACTATATCATAGATCTTAATCCTGTCAATCTATGATAGAATCTATCCAAGACTATAAATTCATGAAAAAGACATGCATAAATTCAGGCACATAAATGTCTTCTTTAAAGCTATTATCATTTCCACTATTATTAATTTAGTCCTGATTCATTTTCTTGGTTGAGCAAGTAAATTTCCTCATTCCTGTGATATTTTCAATATTTCCAATTTTCCATTTGTAAGATCATTTCACTTGAATTCTAAATTCCACGGATTAATTTCAAACACAATTCCAACAACTATTTACCACTGAATGATTGTAATCGACTGTTACTGCAAATCATGATATAACAATATAATATGTATCACATGTTACAGTAATAACGGTATAACAGTATAGAAATTATTTACGATGTAAACGATTTATGATTTGTTCAAACGAATATTATTTTTTCTTTTTTTCGAAAAACAGTGAACAGAACGCGGATGTAGTACCAGCACCGCAAGCTCAAACCTCATCCTCTTCGCCAAGTTCGACGCCGGGAGATTCGACGGCCAGCAGCTCGCCACAAAGTCCGCAAGATAACATTCACCTTCCTCCACCTCCACTTCCTGGTCATCCAGCAGGAGCCTACCACACGGTGAAGAGAAAGGGGACCGCCGGTTCCGAGGAGCTCGAGGGTAACCTGGCCACCCTCGGAGGTCGGCCGAGGTCGGTCGAAGGTTTTCCAGCTGAGCTCAGAGGTGCCAGAAGACGAAGATCCGGCGACGAGATTCTGGAAAACGAGGACTCCGTAAGTTGCTTTACATTTTCTCACGTTAGCTGCTTTATACATTGATAATAAATCAAAGTTTGCACTTAGTTGCTTAATACTTTGCGTGTTATTGTTGCCAATGATAATTGTCTTTAATTTATCATGTTAGTGATTGACGATTATGATTATATTATTGTGCGCAAAAAGTATGAGAATAATATCGAGAGAGTTTACATGAAACTAGATTAAATCTCTAGGAAGGGATAAGAATTTATTAATAAAACTTTCTGTTGTGAAAAATTCCATCTACAACTTAATTGAAGTCAAACAAACAGTAACAGTCTACTAGTGTTAATTCTATATAGGCATAAAAAATACTTCACTTATAGTCAATAATATTACTCTTAACATTATTACATGTGTTTATGACATTCATTATTTGATAATAATTTATAAGCCAAGCCAATTTTTATTACTTTAGTTCGAAAATAAGGTATCTGGAAAAATGTTCAATTTATTTACATATTATCATATACAGCATAGAAAAATTTCTCGAATATTGGTGAAAGAAAATGAAGCTTCAAGGGTTCGTTGTAAAGATTTCAAATATTACGGGTGAATATAATCACAGAAAATATTTATTCTGGAACAATTTTAAACAATAAAAATACTTTTATTTTCCCTCTTATAATCTTTCAAAGTTTACCTTTTTAAAATGAGATCAAGTATATCGATTTCTCTCTCTCTGTGTGAAATGAAGTTACAGTCATTTAAAAATAATCGTCAATTTTTCATCGGTACGTTATATGCTCCCTGCGTATATTTCAATCATTTTGTACACATGTATTATCAATCAATATATAATGTAACATGTTGCCTTGTATGTACATTCTCATTGTTTCATTTATAATTATTAATGTACCAATACCTACTTTGCTCACTTTGCACAGAGTATCTACCGAACGGTCACCCTGGTCTCGAGCCACGTGTACAAGCGAGCGGCACAAGAGATGACCGACGTGAACACATCGAGGACAATCCAGGTGGTGGCACCGGGCGACGTGAATTTCGCCCTGGGCACGACGAATTCCAGCAACGACACCACCGTCGTCATTCAAAACGCCAGCGCGTCGTCCGACCCCGAAACAATCTGCATGAGCCTGCCAGGTTTCGTCGGCGGCCTGGTGATGCTGCTTCTCGTGGTGGTGGTCGCGTCCCTAGTCGCCGCGTTCCTGTTCGTTAGGGTGCGCGCTGTCGACCGGAAGAACATCGTTGCCGGAAGCGGATTCGTTCATCCGGCGTACGCGGCGGAGAACTGCAGCGTGGCAAACCCGGAATTCGTGAAGGTGGCCAACTGAGACGTCGCGACGGATGATAGAAGAACGAAAATCACCGGGAATTCGGTGACGAGCGAGAGAGAATGATGATTTTTTTTCTTTTCACCTGGATGGCGGATGGCCGTTGATCCTCGGGGGGAACGTACGCCCGTGCTGGAAACATATCGTTTAATTTCAACCAGGCCAGGTTTGCCTCGGACATTCTCTCCGTTCTTTCGGTTTTCACCCTCCCCCATTTCTGGAATTCAGCTTTCTTTCCCTCGGGGCCTTTTTCCTCTCCCCCCCACCCTTCTAGTTGAATCTTATTGTTGATCAATCGAACGCGCGGTTCCTTCGGCGTCGAGCAGCTCGCTTGAACGAAAGAACAGACGGAATGCTCGGGCGAATAAATAAACGTGTAAATAAGCGCGCTAGTAACGCGACTCCGCAGCTTCGGGGAGGGGGTGAAAAAGTGAAAAGGAGGATGAATCAAAGAATCTCGTAGAACGACGCATCGAGGACGTTTCACCTCTTGTCACGATTAGTCAGTCTGTACACTGGTTTTCAGAGATATTTGCAGAAAAATGCAGCCACCTTTGATTTTGATAATTTTTTTTCATAATTTGTCAGGGTTTTGTCGTTCGTTATTATTATCGGTGGAAATTCATTCAAAAGTAAATAATTTTCGCGAGAACGCTAGAACGTTATTATACAGAAATTTTCTAGATTTAACATTAGACATTTGAACAGCTTTTTGTCAAACACTTGGACGTGGAAATTTCTTTATATCTGATATCACAGATTCCTGCCAAGAAAAATTGGCAGAATCTAACCTAATCTTCGAATGTAATTTTTCTTTAGTTTAATCGCATTTGATTGACTTCAATTCGATGGAAAATAAGCTCGAGTCGTCAGAAATCGACTATATGTTAAAAAAAAAATTATCTAAACTGAGAGAATGGCCTCGTTTCTCTCAATATTTATTTACGTTCTGTTTCTCAATAAATGTAGATATCAAAAAAAAGTTATCGAAATCCGGACTGGCTTCATTTGTGTAAATGTTTGCTTATACGTCTACGTGAAAATTCCCGCTGTACGGTGAAACGTTCTTCAACGCGAACTATTTTTAGGCCGGACTTCGTGGCACGTCACACGTCGCGGTAGAATTAAAGAGAAGCAAGAACAAAACAGAAGAAATAATAATAAAAAAAAGGTAGCCTAATCGCGCGTTAAACCGGTGAGAGATGCGTGCTATGAGGGTTAAGATTCGTCGACGATCGCCAGAACAGTCTCGGAGGGCATTGTAAATAAGTCGGAAGTAGTCAGACGGCCCTACGTGACGAGCGGATTTCATTCGAGTTTCCGCTTCCTCGATCACAAACTACTGTGTACACTCGGTTATTTATATGTTTGTATTACTTCGAGAGAATATCTTCCCTTTTCTTTTTTCCCAACTTTCGTTGTACCATCGGCAGCTGAGAAGATCGGCAGTCGGCTGTGATTGGCTTTTCCTTTTTTTCATTTATTCGATCAACAGACGTATTATGGCGCGTTTGAACAAACGAACGAATGTTCGTTCGCCTTCGATCTCGACGAAATTCGTGCTCATTTATTATTATGTATCAACAATCGATCAACGATGAACACAACGATACGAGTACGAGCACAAATTTGACGAGGAGAAAGTAGGGAACACTATTAGAATTTTGTACAGATGATGTAGAGCCAAATAGAGTGAACCAATTATTCCTCTTGTTACTATAAGTCTCAGATGAGCGGTTTGTAACGAATTCACTAAATTTAACTTTCTTAGTATCTTCTAGTTTCTTCATGTACCATCTAGAATTACAAAAATATAACGTGTAGAAATTGGATTTTTCTTAATATCAAATTAATAGGCATGGTAGAAATTACAAGAACATAATTAATTAATTAATTAGAATTATAAACACTTGCTTGATTATTTATTCGATTAATTTTCAATTGACTTGTTATAAGCAAGATATCTCTTTATCATTCTATTACGTTATTACATAATTTCTACCATGAAATTGATGTGCCAGTTTTCGAATATTAGAAGAATTAATTTGTCAGCGCGTTGTGCGTTTTTTCCCCCTCGTATTATCTAAAAAGTATTGCGTTCAAATTGCTGCTCACCTGTTCACCTGTGGAAATTCACATGGACTAATGTATTGCTTCATCATACATGCAACCAGTTGCAGTAAAATTCCATTAATATGAATTTTCGTTTCATTTGAATTGCTAGTAATTATCAGAACAAATGAACTTCTCTTCCAGTTATTATACTTAAATTATTTGTTCCCTGACAAGTACATAATCATATAAATGGAGTTCTTACTGTACTGGATTCGTTTCAATTGATTTTAAAAGATCCACGTTCTTTTGCCAATGTTCCGAATTATCGTGAATCACTTGTCATATTATACAGAGAGAACTGATATTGTGAAACTTGTAGGAAAGCTTGCCCCGACTGGCGACTTCTCAGCTGCCTGTTATACCTCACGTCTCGCAAGCCACGAGTTCTGCACGTTTATACATTTTTTCTTTTTTTTTTTTCGCGTGGCCGAAAGTCGACGTGTCCCTCGTCGGAACTCGTGACGATCCCCTTCGTACGTCTATTTATTTATTTATTACTTTCCTTCCTTTTTACGTTTTATCTCTGTAACTCTACGGTCTTCTTTTTCCCCCTTTCTTTTTCTCTCGATCGATCTAACTTATTTGTGAAAATTGTAATCGCGACTATTACACTTGTCATGTATACTTTCTTTCTTTCCTCATCTGCCGTTTCTTTCTTCATCATTGGTCTTCCCACTCTTGTTTGCTTAGTATTTAAGAATCTCGAGAGATGAATATTCCCTGGTTACACGCGGGGGATATGTTTCAAGTATGTGTCTTAAGCACACGCACCGAATAAATACACGTATGTATAGGTAATGTAACTTATGTTGAAGAAAGAATTGGACACGTGACACGCATACATCGAAAGTGAATGCGAATGGTATGTGCGTGAGTTGCATTGTATACATACAATGGCGCGAGGAATGTATACACTTAAGATTGATTACTTCATAATTATTTTAATTACATAATCATTTTTATTTATATAATCCTGCGTTCCTCTTCTTCATCCTGTCAACACTGATTGTGCTGTTTTGTGATCTATCTAACGATCTTCACACGCGGAGATAGACGAGTTAATTCGTCTTGTCGCGTCGGGGAAGCATTTTTCAGTGACGAGTTCGCTTGTCATCCTCACTTGATGAATAGTTTGGAAACCAAGAGTCGAAGTGATACGTCAATATTGGATAAATGCAACACTGTCTAAAGAAGCAGAGGACAATGAAATAAAAAGGAAATAGAAATAGAAAATAAAAAATGAAACGAATAAAAGAGAGAAAGAAAGGCAAAAATGTAGATCAATAAAATAGAATAGAAAAATGAAATGGAAAAAGTAAAGCCTGAAAAATAAAATGAATGAAAAAAATGGAAAGATGGAATAAAAATTTCTTTTTCAAAAAAACTTTTTCCATATCAAGAAAATATTGTTATAATATAAAGAAAAAAGTAATCTACTGCAGTGGTATAAATATTTCAATTTATTTAACATATTACTATGTGATCAAAAGTATCAAATTTACATACTGAAAATATATAAAGTTCATACGTGTAATTGTCCTTAACATTAGTACTTTTCAAGATTAATTTTAGAGAAAATTAAAATTATATCGTTGATGAAATTCATTTCGTCAAGATTTGAAAAATATTCACGAGTAATTTCCATAATTCTAGAACTTCTTTTCAGCAAAGAACTCTTTCAGTCGTAAGATCAAATGGAAGTTGGAGACAACTAAACTATGGCGAATGTGATGGGCATCGTAATTAATCGTAGCTTAATACGTTGATTTTTGCCATAAAAGAGATGTTTGTTGCTTGGTGAAAGAAAACTTTTATGCACATATATTAACTCAATATATTATAATTTCTCATGTCATAGTATGATTAGACATTTATTCATTTATACGAAATTCCAAAGTGCAAATAATAAATAAATAAAATATGAATGAAATATAGATGAAATATTCCAAAAAAGCTGCACATCATGTATATAGTTGAAAACTATTTTAGATTGTTTCGATGTATTTTAATTATTCATTTCATTTAAGAAAAAAGGAAACAAAAGAAAACAAATATTTTATTCTTAGAATTTTTCAAATTCAGTATGTATTTAATAAATTTCAAAGTTATGTCCAATAACTAATTAGTAACGTGAAACGAATCAAAGAGTAATTATTATTTTCGATATGTTAAATATTTATTAAAAGAAAAGAAGATTAAAACTATTCTAAATTTGACAAAAGTTATGTAAAGAAATCAAAGTTATTTTAATTACCTAATTATATTAAGTAGTAACTGTAATTATTTAACTATTTTAATTATTTCAACTATTTAAAACGAAATGTTTCTCATAAAATTTTGCACGCTACGGTTAACACACTGTAAAAGGATAAAACAAAGGTGCCAGAAAATGTCATAAATAATTCTGCATTTTTAGCCGCATTTAAATCTATATAAAATTCTACTGAAAATTGCATAATTGAAACTTCAAAGGAACAACTGCAGCAGCTACGAAATTTACGTGTTATTTATTAAATATCTAAGTCATTAAATTATTAGAAAGAATTATTGTTAATTTTCATAGAAGCTGATAATCTTAAATACACTTCGTTGTAATAAAGAGTAAAGTAATTTTAAATTATCGTGGACGACATCTAGTTCCTGACATTTTCCAGGCACGCAAAAATGGCCTATACTTAGCCATCATAAATTCACGCTGTCTGGCTGATTTTCTGACGTTCTGGAATTTTTCGGCAATGTCGTGCATGCTACTGTCCAAGCTCAAACGTGATGGCAACGGATTTTCGAATTTGCATCTATTACAAAAGAGATATTGTCTTTCGTTAAATCGTATCCCTTCATTCATTCAGATTGAAATTTCTTTTGCAAATAGACAAAATTTTGTTCTACCAATGTGATACAAATTAAAATGAAAATACAATTTTTAGAAATTTATTCGTTTATTTATTCATTTGAGAATGTGTTTTAAAATTAAATTTTACTATATTATATATATATATTTTTTTTAATTTAAACCAAAGATGTGCATTGTAATGTACATGCATTATTTGAAATAGTTCAATAAATTGTAAAATAATTACTTACTTTAGCATTTCATGTTTCAAGCTCGTGTCCACGAAATAAGATCCTACTTTTTCATTTAAGTTTAAAATTGTACCCAATTCTATTCTGTAATTAGTAAATTCTATTATATAATAAACTCTCGTTATTGTTTTTTCTTTTTTTTTTGTACAACAATTGATCAGTAATAATATAATAATTCTGATCGATAAATGATGACATTAGATCTTTTTTAAATTTTCACGTTAAATGAAATAATTACGTTAAATAAATATCTTGGTAGTCGAGGAAAATATTTTCATTTATTTATTTTTATTTTCTAATTTATCTTGTAATTTATATAATGCAATGCGTGATTTGTAAAATTTTATTAATAATATTAACAGATTCCAAGGGTCTTGACATCAGTTAATATTTAATTTTATCCTACTTTCTGTAAAATATATATCATATGTTTATAAAATTATAAAATATATCTTTATATTAGAAGAATATTTACCATTCGGAAAATATGGAACACAAAATTATAATATTATTGTATTGTTAAAATTGAGCAAGATCGATCATTATGTTACCTGATAATTTTCCTGTTGCCGAAAAACTGGAGGGTAATGTTTCTTCGATTGGTGATTTTCAAGCTAATGTAGTCGTTTATTATTAAGTGGATCGGTTTCATATGATAAGTATCGTCGAGATAATTTCTGAAAATGCAGAATATTTTTAAAAAGTGTAATTGATAAAACTTACAGATATATTAAAAATATATATTTCTAATATATAAAATATATTATTTTAGATTATTGTTATATATTATGTATCATTTTATATTATTACATAGTATAAAATTCATGAAATTTTATATGGAATTTAATGGAATTTCAATAAGAAATTAAACTACAGTTCTTTTTCTTTTTAAAGTTTCGTATTTAGTGATAATTAAAATTACGTTAAAGTATATTTCTTCAAATATGATTGAATTTAGAAATTTCACGACGTGTATTCAAAACTGATGAAAAGTCTATAATAAAAATATTCGAAGCTCTTTTTGAAAACTTTCGTACAACGTTAACATTGCTTTTCATACTTTGCGACGATAGAAACATTTCGACTGAATTGAAATAAAACATGTCGGAAGATGTATGCACTTACGAAAATATATTCTCTATACACATAAAAAGATACTCGTTTAATATATAAATAATATCATACATAACAATAAAGTAAATCGTATTATTTCTAATGTACCGAAATAATGTCTAAGAATACAAGTTGTATCGACGAAATTTCGACAGATATTCAAAATTGTCGATTATAATAATTCAAAAATATTTAACAATATCTTTCGACAGTCCTTTCGGAAACTTTCGTACAATGTTAACGTTGCTCTTTGTCTACTTGACGATGATAGCGTAATCGTATTAAATCAAACACGTAATACGAAACGTATAAATTCGAGCATGGCTGTACGCGTTAATGTTCATTAACCTAATTACTGTTTGCCGGATCGGGGAAAGTTTGAAAGTCCGCCAGAGACGTCAGAGACAGTTTTAATTGAAAAAAAAAGAAAAAAAAAACACACACACACACAGTTATGAACTGTTTCACGTACTGACGGCGGATCCGTTGTAATTAACAAATTACATTAACTCTGACTGAAGCACGATTACTCTACTTTTTTTTTTCCTCAACGTACCCGGACTCGACCTCTTCGTCGTCGTCGTCGTACTCCTGAACAACAGGTTTCAGTTCGTCGACCTTCTCTTTATTTCGCGGACTCACGGGCGACGTCGATGCTTTGACACTGCCATAACTGAACGCATTATGTGCTGGACACGTGTATCTCGTGTACTGTCGACGAAATCGAACGCAGTAGTGATTTTTAAAAAATTGCTCTTACTTCTTTAATATCGATGGATTTGTCGGTTGATTTAAAATCTTCTCTAAATGTACTGCTCGCTTCTCCTGGAAATACAGTCACGACGTGTTTATTCGTATTATTCGCGTCACTGCAAGTACTAAAGTTGTGACAATAAATTTTTGCAGCGGTTTGAATGATTATTTTTACAAGATTTAAGGTTCTTATTATTTTCGTTTTGATATGAAATTGAAAAAGAAATCGTTGAAAGTGAAAGTTCCTTTACAAAAAAGAAGACAATTCCGATGTAAAAAGGAACTAGCTCTCCAGTAGAAGTTTGCCAACTCGAATATTACTCGATCGTTTTTCATTTGTAAAATTCATGGCACGGTTTGAAATTACATTTTTGTTCGTTTACTGAATGAAGCGGAGTTTCATCAATAGCAGGATTGTTCGAATACTTACTACATATTTATTTATATATATAAAATGTATGCTTATATTTTTATACATTTATATTAATAAAATAAAGATTTAGATTAACAAAATATATTACGAGTTCCTTACGAGTTTCTTACACGCGAAGTGAGTGCAAAAATCGTTCGTAAAATTCGACGAAAATATTCGCTGATATTTCATTGAAGGTATCTCGAGTGAAAAGCACGATACTCGTGCAGCGAGTTTTCTCTTTGAAAAACTGTTAAATAAACAAATCGACAGACGCACCGTGTACACAGCCTTGATTATCGATTCACGGCCTTGGCAGATGTCCCACTTCCACGTGAGCGGCACACCCGTCGGATTATCCCTATAAATTCCTCCAATCTGATTGTACGACAGCCTGCAGAAACAATTGGAAACTTGGAAACGGAAGTCTGTCTAGGGTGCCGACAGTAATTAAAAATTCCAGGGAAATTCATTTCCAATACGGACCTGGTTGCACCGTCCTCGTCGAGGACAGCGCCGTTGCCGATCGTGTCGAACACCGCGACAATTTGCGAGCGTCTCTCCACTCCGAGGCAATCCTTGCCCCCTGGGCTGAATACAGTATACATATCATCTTGAAATCGATCATTTCGATCAGTTTTTCTTTTTCTACGATTTTTCGACGAGCGACTAAAATTATTTTTCATCGCGTTGCTAGGGTTGCTGAAAAATAGCTAATCGCTGACATCTTTTCCTCTGTCTGTGTTTACAACGAGATTGTAACATTTTACAATTATGTAATATTATATAATGTTATGTAAGGTGGTCGCGTGGAATGAAATCGACGGCAGGAAGTTTTAGAATGTAGGATATTTTACATGCGATGGTAAAAATGTTTAAAACGCAGCGGCTCGTTTATGAGATATTTAGTAGACGAAACGAGTTCTTTTCCTTTGATTATGTTAAGAAGAGAAAGAAAAAAAGATGCAGATTTGCGTATGTTAGCAGTGTAATTATAAGTAGCAGTACTAATATATCAAGATCTTTAAGAATGAAAATAATTTTGGATGTATTTTAGTTTTACTTCGTTACGCTTGAATATATACGCTATAGTTATTATATTATTACGTTATCTTTATAAGATTATACACGTTAATCTTGCATGGAAAATTTCCATGGATTTATAACGATGCATTTTTGAAAAATTTTTTTCGTAAAATATGTAAATGGAAGCTTGTGTTCTTTATTGTAAACTCGAATTTCTTTGCTGCAAGCCTTATATTTTAATAGCCGATAGTTCCACTAGGAACATTTGAAGCAAGGAAATTTGAGCAGAAATAAGTACATACTTTTACTGTCTATTTTCACCACATTCAGCATTTTTAAAATTCATAATATAACATCTATAATATAAATGAACAAATATTATTATTTATATTATTACATATTACATATTAACATCTAATTTATAACATAACTTTGTAATATTCATGTAAAAATTTGGCAAGATGGTTAAAGAATTTTCGAATAAGGAATAATATTAT
>WIUT01006968.1:0-12526 GCA_010645135.1 Tetragonula clypearis
CATTCAGCGGGGCAATTCTCTCTCTCTCTCTCTCTTTCTTTCTCTTCGTTCGGTGTTCCCGACGTTGATGTTATCAACTCTTGTCGCGTCTGCTGGAAATAAATCTTTTGTGGAAGCGGCGACGGAGGACCGCGCTCTCGCTTCTCTCTCTCTCTCTCTCTCTCGGAGAAAGGAAAGTTCCGTCGCTGGCCCTTGAAAAGGTGGAACGAATCGAGCAAAGGTGGACACAGATATCGACGAGGAGGACTTTGGAGAAAGGTTTCTCCGGTTGCTGTGCGACATCGAAACATCGCCACATTTCGACAAAGACTTTCGACTTTGAAATTTCGAGCAACACGAAGGGTGATGCTGTTCGTCGATTCGATCGAGGCAGATCGAGAGCACGTTAGCAGGAGGAAACCCTCGAGAGGCAGACACCTCGGTGAGCGCGATAGAAATGTCTCGTGCCTGAAATTCTCGTTGCACAATCCTGGAAACGTACGAGAGTCGATTTAGAGAGCCAACGTGCTCTGTGCAGATCCGCGCGCAGTCTACCGCCAATAAATCGTTCGCGGAAGCGACGGGTGAACAGAGAGAAAGAGAGAGAGAGAGAGAGAGAGGAAGAACCTCTGGCAAGGGGGGGAGCGAGAGGGACAAGGGAAACCTTGAGGAAAAGAAAGTCTCGTCTGGAAGAGGGAACAAAGGTGAAAAAGAACAAAGCGGTGACGGCTGGAGAAAAAGTCTGAAAACGAGGGAAAGCGAGATCGACAAGAAGCACGGAAGACGAAGGGAGGCGGGAGGGGTAAGGAGAGGAAAGAAGAGGAAAGACGCGGCGAAAGAAAGAGAGGAGACAAGGAATGTGGGCGCGCGAGAACCGCGTGGTCTGGTTTTCCAGACGGCCACCGAGAGGAAAACATGTGGGCTAGATAGGCGCAGCTGCGCTACCATCCCGACCGAGATTAGATATCAGCAGCTTTTTTTCCAGACACAGGCAGGCATCGACGTTCCGCGAATCGCGTAATAATCACGTCGAAGGTCGACGACGCCCGCTTAGAACACCTCCACTCTCACAATCAGATGGAACGTCGCGTTTCTGGTGGAAGGACATTGATCACGTTGTTCAGGAACTACAACACTAGAACTACCGACGAAGCTAAGACGAAGTTATTTCTACCGAAGATGATTTCGATTTCTAATAAATAAAAATAAGATAAAATTCATTGTATTATTTCTTTAGTTATCGCTGTGAAACTGTCACTGCATCGTTGCGGGGAGAAAAATTGTAAAACGTGAAACAGAAATTTTAAAATAAAATTGGTAAAACCAGTCATCTTGATTGGCGTGGTAGTTCTAAGTGTTAATCATACACGAGTGAGTGATATCCTAAGGTAACAGCGACCAAAGTGAGAGTCAAACAAGATACACAGAACGGGTGAACAGAAAAATAGAGTTCGTACATTCTGGAGTTGAAAAGTTCTAATAAACATCGGTTGCAAAATTAATAGTTTCAATAGTTATAAACGATTTTTTTTTTTTTTTTTTTTTTTTTTTGAGAAGAAACGTTAGAATACATTCTAGGGAATCTTTGAAAAAGCACAAGTTAATTCTTTGGTACAAATGTCAATACTATCTACCCTAGATGTTACGAACCCTTT
This sequence comes from Tetragonula clypearis, assembly GCA_010645135.1. Lineage (NCBI taxonomy): Eukaryota > Metazoa > Arthropoda > Insecta > Hymenoptera > Apidae > Tetragonula > Tetragonula clypearis. The sequence continues at coordinate 1,635 of WIUT01006968.1, forward strand.
TTTCTATTCGTTCTAATAATATAAGCACGGCAGGAAAGATCCACAGAGAGTTTTTAGCCAGTATTACAATCAATATTGTCCTGTTCTTTATAATAAAAGTTCTGCAAAATTGCATAGTACAACGTTTTAATTGTACAAGCTTACAATGTGACAACGATACGTGTTAATCGATATCCGTTGTCTGGAATTTTTACTTCGACTTCGCCATGTCTTCCGCGTATGTATGTACGTACTTCACGCGGCGTCCATAGTCAAACGAATTGCATACATGGTCACGTAATCGAAACAAAATATGTGTTGATCGTTGAAACATCTCTGTCATTAACTGTCAAGCAAACTCTTGCGTCACGAAAGCATTTCAAGGTTGTATTTGTTGAATTGCTAAACTGCAAACGTAGTCAAAAATTCTCAGAAATACACTCAGTTTGCTTTTTTCTTTACAGTTTGCAATTTGTTTTTTCTTTTTTTTTTTTTCTTTACAGAGGGATGGGGATTCTATTGGGTGGAGTAAAAAAAGGAAAAAAAACAATTTCGTATTTCGCGGGTAAATGTTGTTAACAGAAAGTGTTTAAAAGTACCATCACTCAGTATCTCGCTATAAGTATTTTTCTAAGAGAAATTATGTTTCCCTGTGTATTTTAGACTGCCGTCCGTTACACTGTAATCGGTCAATTTCTATTTGAATAGAACGTAGAAATAACAAAATTACTTTTATTACTCAACCCCGATGGAAAGACTACAGTGTATTTTCATTCTTGACATACGCGTGCAATCTCGAATTTGAAAGTACGTGAAAGTTGCTCGGTGCCTTCGTCAAATTTCTTGGGCATCAATCGCTGTTGCTGATTGACACTTTAATTCACAACCTTGCTGTGTTATATTTCTTCGATCGAATATACACTTCCCTTTTCTGTCTCTATGATTCAAAGATGGGAGAGGCGAAAGGTTATCAGTTATTCTGGTATGCGATCGAACGGTGGAAAACACGCTCGTTCGGCGAGTTCTTCAATGGTCAGACTGTTGTTATCTACTTGTTAGAGTTTTACGCACTGTGTACCAAATTTCTACAGAAATATTTTCATCATCTCGAAAGATTGCAGCATTAGAATGTCAGTGGTATTAGAATATTTTTAATAGAAGATTCATAAAATTGAAGAAAGCTTAACATTCGAGAGTATCCCAATGGCGAGTTAATTCGATCTTGATCACAGTAGCTGGAAGTTACGTTAGAGCTACGCAAATGTACCAAATTTTAGAAATATTTTCATCATCTCGAAAGATTGCAGCATTAGAATGTCAGAGATATTAGAATATTTTTAATAGAAGATCTATAAAACTGAGGAAATCTTAACATTCCAGAGTATCCAAATGGTGAGTTAATTCGATCTTGATCACAGTCAATATCGTCATTATTTTTGCAACTATCGAGCTGGAAGCTACACACTGTGAGCAAATGTACCAAATTTTAGGAATATTTTCATCATCTCGAAAGATTGCAGCATTAGAATGTCAGAGATATTAGAATATTTTTAATAGAAGATCTATAAAACTGAATCTTAACATTCCAGAGTATCCCAATGGCGAGTTAATTCGATCTTGATCACAGTCAATATCGTCATTATTTTTTGCAATTATCAATCTGGAAGCTACGTTGAACGTGTATGATTAATTTTTATTAGAACGGGAAATAACTTTTTGCGTATCCCGTGCATAATCATCGTTCATTCAATAAAAAAGAGAAGAAAAAAAAATTAAAAAAAAAAAGGAAAGGAGCAAAAACAGAGAATTCGATGAATTATTAATTGATCTAACATTCACGAGGCGTTCGTTCTGCGAATTTAAACGCGCAGAATTGCCCGTGGCGTCGAGACCGCTCGGTCAAACTAATTAATCGCAAAGATAGAATTATGTAAAATCGATCGGTTAACGCATGATTTAACGATCGCGAAGCAGAAATGATGCTGCTGCTGCTGCTTCGAGGGATCATAAATCATCGACGCTTCTCGTTTCAATTTCTTGAAGAGTATATCGATTATACGAAGAGTAACAGTTCTTAGATTATCGGCATGTATTTATACGCGCGGTCGTATCGGCAATGAAGTATTGTCAATTCATGATACAGTAGCTGAAGGCTCTCGAGAGAGATTAAAGGTCCGTGAACATTTCATCCACTGAAATGTTAATTCCTGACCTGATTCGTGTGAACTGTCACCATCTTCCCGACTGTGTCTTATATTTAGTCGGACGGATTTAGACGAAAAATGAGATCGAATTGAATCGCGCAATCATTTAACGTGATTCCAGATTCCATGGGCATGAAAAACTAACAACGAAAAGCTCGATATTTGATTAAAATGAAGGAATATTTCTTTGGAATACGAAAAGAATCCTCGCGCTCGCGCTTGACGATGACGTACGAATTTTAGATTGGGGGAACAAACTGACGTAGATTACTAAAAGAAAATACCTTCGAAATACCGAAATTCTATCGATGTGAATTCGAAATGTCTCGATGTTTGATTTACAATAGTCCGAGAAAAGAAAGAAAAAAAAAGGATTTCTTCGAGACACCTAGAACTCTCTTTTAATCCTTGGAGTGGACTGCTAAATTAACTGAAATGATGATCGTGTTACACAATGATCGTGCTACTTGAAGATCTGTATAATTTCCAAATGATTCATCTATCTGATATGGATCGAGTTATCAGACTAACAATAAGATTAAAACTCCACTCGAAACATTGTTATTACGCTACATTTGCGCGTAAAGTTTCAAATCTTTTTTTTTCAATTTCTCCCTCCCTTGTTCTTCGAACGAGATACACGCCGTGCGTGATAGCGATTTTTCCTAAAAAAAAAAAAAAAAGAAAAAAAAAGAAAACAATTTGCAGAGTATTTACGATACATAGTTACTGACGAAGGCATACCCCGACGTTGTCGTCGAATGTTTTCACCTTTCAATTCAAGATGAATCGCCGCGCTAGCTGTCTCGATGTCACATTGTTTTTAAGTTAAAAGGAAGAAGAGAAAAACAAAAAAAAAAAGAGGAAGAAAGAGAAGAGGATAAGGAATGACTCACCGGTGTGCCAGGATGACGATGATGGTCTTGCAGCAGCAGACGTCGTTGATGCGACGCCGGCAGCTCCTCGCGATGATGGTGATGATGGCGGTGATGATGATGTCGATGGTGATGCAAGATCGAGGCGGAGGCTGGCTCGTGCAGCAGCAGCCGACGATGATGAAGATGATGCGACACCGTCGCCAGGACACCCACCAGTGCTCCGACTACCAGGACGAGCACCACTGACACGATGTAGCTACTCGCGTTCACTGTTCAACAACGAAATCCCTTCGATTAGAAATTCGAATTGCTTCGGCACCGGTTTTCTCGTCGTGATTTTTCTTTCTATTTTTTTTTTCACAAACGTGACGATAAAGAGAGAAAAATGAAATATTCGGAAGCTTCCAGTGCTGCTGTTTTTTTATTTCGTTTTCGGAACATTTTGTGCACATTTTCATTTGTCACCTCGGTAGACTTTTGTTTTTATGCAATGAAAATTCGCAGTTTCGTGTAATACTTAAGACTGAATACAGACGACGTAAACGCGATATTTGGTGAAAAAAGGGTCGTTGGAACTAGACAAACCGGTCGTATATACAGAGTTTACAGGGTTTAAATATCTTCTCGAATTGCGATGATGCAAAAAAAAAAAAAAAAAATACTTTTCGCCTTACTGATAAGGATATTCTTTTTTCATTTCGTTCTGTAGTTTTCAAAGTCATTGATGTCTTTTTTTCTTCTTTATTGCACCACGTGTATCTAATAAAAGAAAAAAAAAATTCAAATCTCACGTAAAACATTTGTTGCATCTTGTCGCGATTCGAAATGATATTTAGGTTAGGTCTGTATATTTTCCACGGAGGAACGAACAGCGGGCGTCGTAATCTGCGCGACAGTTGATAAGTGATAGGCGTCTTTTTTTTTTCTTTTTTTTTTTCACGGTAATACTTCTTTCCAGGCCGTTTCCTGGGGGATCTACAAGCTGATTCGGGGAAATATCACTCGAGATAAGTATGACTCCGTGTACGCTGATAGAGCGAGCCACGGGCGAGCAAGCGACTTTGTTTCTATGAAATCTCTACCGAGAGAGGCTTTAGTTCTTTATCGTGTAGTTTCCATTTACTGTTACTTGAAATAACAAATACATAAACTACAACCTCATCGTCTCTCCTCAACCTCTCGTTTCACAACGATGAAATTAAAAGAAAGAAAGAAAGAAGATTCACCGATGATAAGTAATAAGAGCTGTCGCGCGCCACGTACGATAAATAGGCGCGAGAACAAAGTCTGACGAGCAAACTTCCTTCCGACGAATTCCAACTGAGGTACGAACGCTTCTCGCGCGACGACGTAACGCAAAAGGTATCGACCAACTTCCCGTTCTCAGTCAATTTCGTACGTGATGCGTGAAAAAGACTTCTCGCGGAAGTATTTCTCAATGCTTCCAAACCTTCGGCGGAGTTTCCATCCTTCGGGATCCTCCGGGGCCTTTTCTCTCTCTCTCTTCTTATTCGCAAAGTGTACGCGGCTGGAAAATTTCTTATAGTCACGCGCCCGACATCTCAAGTGGCTTTGTCTCCGTGTACGAAATTTCGTTCGCCAGACTGTACACAGTCTGCAAGAAAGCGCAGGCTGGCACTCGCCACCTCCTCGTCTATCTCGCCAGAATTTCACTACACCTCCGCGAAATTACAGACGAGCTGTTTTTCGCCTGTCTTCGTGAATAGTGTTGTTAACTGAACCCGTTGTTTGGCGCTCAAACTTCGCCGGTGCCGTTTTCACACGGCAAAAGTGAGACGAAAATGTCGCGCGGCGAAGAGGCAACAAATTGCTTCAGAAGATGCAAGGTCTGACGGATCAAAAAATTGGCCCCTCTCGACGAGGAGTCTGTCGAAATGTTGACAAAAGTTGGTCGCACAATTTTCGCTGTCACTTTCTAAAGCACTTGTTACTTACAATGCTGTTTACTACGCGATTTACTTTAACTGTATTTTTACCTATGGAATACACTGGCACTAGAACTAAGCTAGAATTAAGACGTAGAACTAGACGTTTTCATCAGAGACATTAAAGTGAAGAAAAGAAAAGAAAAAAAAGAAGAAATATGCTGTTTTGCGTATCTATAATGTATCTAGCAAAAATAATTCCACCTCGGTAGTTCCAGTGTTAAAGAACAACAGTCTTCAACGTTTCAGAGTGTTTCACGATAATTCGTTCATGGGAACGAAATACACACATGTTTCATCCGACGAAAAAATATGTATAATTTCATTTAAACTGGAATTTCGTCTGTATTAATTGATTCGTGAACGAAATAATACGCCGCCCTCGAGGGCGATTTGAAATTTTATGCAAAATATTTCCCCTGCAACGGGAATGGTTTCGCTATATAGTTAATTGCGAGTGGCGGCCTGCATGAAATTCACCCCGTTTTCCCTTCTAATCGCCTCGGCGACGCTTTTTGTCTTGTAATCGCAAGAAGGTAAAACTCGGCGGGCGACGTCGCACGCTCGTAACTTGCTCGTGTAGCCAAAGAGGTGAACCAGAAACTACGTTTCTGTATGTATGTGTGTGTGTGTGTTTTGCGTGTGTGTACGAGGAGGTGACGGCAACGATTGGTGGGACAGGATGAGACACGACCATAAAACCTTATCAACGTTCATCATCGTTGGTTCAACGGTTTGAACCAACGCTCGTCACCCGGGCGCTCGTTAAACGCTCTATGAGTCGCGACGATGCAGCGCCCCGTGGCCCCGTGGCCATCCACGACGAGTCCGGGACTCTCCGTCGGCAAGCGGCGACGAAAAAAAAACAAAAAAAAAAAAAAGGAGAAAGAGAGAAAAAAAGAAAGAAGCAAGCAGCAAAGGGCGAAAGGAGGTCCCTGACCCTGTGGATGAAACTTCGTCGAAACGGTCGCCAAGCTCGTGGACAAAGGACACGTTTTGCGTTGGCAGCTCGCTCGAGACTCTCTGATTTTTCGCTGCTCTCGACAATTTTCACGCGGCACTTGTCGTGATGGCCGATATCACTTTCGGAAATCGGAAAGCAAGGTAAGCACGTAATATTTTTGTCGCGTGTGTTTCGAAGAGAGTCAACTTGTTAATTAAATTCATCGCGGTCTTGGACATTGAGATTTTTCACTTAAAACTCGCCGTGCCAATTTCTTTCTCCTTTTTCACTACTTTACGAATGGAGAAATTAGTTGCACAATATCAGACAGAAATATTAAGTGATAATTAAGAATGATTGTCGATAATTTAAATTATCGGTGCGACTTCGGGAAGGAAAGATCACGCAACTTTACGCAGATCACGCACTTTTCGTCTCATTTTAAAGCGCGGAGCTTCTGCTTTCTGCTGACAGTCGTGAATTTCCTTTCTCTCTCGAAGATGACTTTACGTTATACAGCAAGTGAGAGAGTGAGAATATTTTCTTTTTTTTTTTTAGAAGACCGCCAAAAATTCTAACGCACGTAGAAAAAAATTTTTCTCGTAGCTATGTCTACCATTTCGATTGTCTACGATTTCTTTCACCGAACGTTGAATATCAGAATTAAAAATTCAAGAAATCCCAACAATCTATCGTTCGAGTTTCGTAAAGTAGTGAAGAAAAAAAAAAGGAAAAAAGAGAAAATCTTCGACCGTAATAAATTTAATTACGAAAGAAGGTTTCTTTAACATACGCGTTTGTTAAAAAATTCTCACTCGTGGATATAAAATCATTTCCAAAAGTAGAAGAAAAAAAAAAAGAAGACGAACTTACGACTGCTAAAACTCTAAAATAAAACACCAAGCGAATCGTTGTACGATCTTTCTTCACGAGGTTACGCCAGTTTAAATTATCGATTACGATTTTTCATTGTCATTGGTGGCGATCACTGTATTTAAATAATCTCTCTTATACTTCCTTAATTGCCGTCTAACATTTCTTTACTTAAATATCGTTTAATATTCGCCTTTAATTTTTCCGATTAACGCGTCAGCTGAGTAAAAGTATATATATCGTAATAACAGACTTTCTTCGAAAATATCGACGATTTTTCAACATGTGCTGCTCGTCGCACATGCCCGTAACAATAACAATAATCATCAAGAATGTAATTCACAATCTTCGTTTATACTCGCGCCACACCCTCGACTGTCGTCGGGCTCGGGACGAAGAGCAACGGTGCAAGTAACGAAGGGCTCCCGTCGAGGTCCCGTCGAAGGCTAACTCGCAGCAGTCCAAGTCGCCAAACGGTCTCGCGTGTCAATATTTGACGGAGCGTTTAGGAGCGTCTGGCGTCTGGACGCGTGGATCGCCCCCGCCCATCCAGACAGGACGAAGGTCCTTGCACCATCGCCGCCGGTATCTCTCGCGCCTGGTGTTCCCTTCGGCAAGGAAACGAAGCCGAAGCCGAAGCCGAAGCCGAAGCCGAAACCAAAGAGGAAAGGAAAGGGACCGGAGAGGCTAGAACGCGTGTGGCGCGGTGTCGCCGGCGCTGGCAATTTGCGAGGGGTCGCTTACTTCCGTCTCTCAAGGAGGAACGCTCGGCATTCCGGTCGAGCGCGCGATCAAAGGCGAGAGCGGGCTTTTTTCCTCATGGCTCCCGGGCCGGAGGCCGGGGATTTCCCTGAAGAGGTTTTTGAAAGACGACCTTCGGTGACTCCGCGCGAGCCAACTTGCTCGCGTTGGCCGCTCACAGCTCAGATTCTATGTATGTATGTATGCATGTACCGACAGCGAACAACATCGGAAAAGAACCCTTAAACAGACGAGGAACGACAGACGCTGTTGACCAACTTGTGCGAAAGTATTCGATATACGAACATTTATAGACACCTAATATCGAAATACTTTTGTAAATTGACACTGCTGCTGGAGATACATGCAGAAGCTGTAAAATATTTAGTGCAATAAGATATTTAATCCTATGAGATATTTAATATATACCGTGAGATGTAATGTCATGTACAATAAATGCTATAAGACATTTAATGTATATTTTTCTGGCATTAGGTGCAATACCTAATATTGAAATACTTTGTAAATTGACAATGGGAATATATGCAGAATTGTAAGATACTTAATGCATTAAGATATTTCTGCTATGAGATGTAATGTAATACACAATACGTGCTATAAGACATTTAATATATATTTCTCTGTCATTAGGTGCAACACCTAATATTGAAATACTTTGTAAATTGACACTGTTGCTAGAAATATATGCAGAAGCTATAAGATATTCAGTGCAATAAAATATTTAATCCTATAAGATATTTAATATATGCTGTAAAATGTAATGTCATGTACAATATATGCTATAAGACATTTAATATATTTTTCTGTCATTAGGTGCAACGCCTAATATTGAAATACTTTGTAAATTGACACTGTTGCTAGGAATATATGCAGAAGCTATAAGATATTCAGTGCAATAAAATATTTAATTTTATAAGATATTTAATATATGCTGTAAAATGTAATGTCATGTACAATATATGCTATAAGACATTTAATATATTTTTCTGTCATTAGGTGCAACGCCTAATATTGAAATACTTTGTAAATTGACAATGGGGAATATATGCAGAAGCTATAAAATATTTAATGCAATAAGATATTTGTGCTATGAGATGTAATGTAATACACAATATATACTATGAGACAGGGCTTGCTAGAGATATATGTAGAAGGTGTAAGATATTTAGTGCAATAAGATATTCAATCCCATGAGATATTTATAATATATACTGCAAAATGTAATGTAATATACAATATATGCTATAAGATATTTAATATATATTTTTCTGGCAACACCTAATATTGAAATACTTGGTAAATTGACAATGAGGATATATGCAGAAGTTGTAAAATATTTAATGCAATAAGATATTTCTGCTATGAGATGTAATGTAATACACAATATATGCTAAGACAGTTAATATTTTACTGTTATTAGTATCACACCATTCGCGATTTATCGTATTAATACTTGTCTGAATACTTAGTTAGTGGGATTATATTATAACACTTATACAAGTTACGATTCACGTAACTTGCACACCTGAAATAACATTTGAATTACGTGTCTAGTGAAAAATTGTTTAATACAAAAGTTGTATGGTTTCAAGGGAGGCAAACTATAGCGTATCAATTTTTTGTGGATTTCGAAATTTCCAGGGTCATCTTTATTTTTTTTAATTGGACTATATATATATTTTTTTTTTCATCATAAATCGGAAGAATATTAAATTCGAAGCAAAAAAGTATTAAGCCACATTTGTCCTAAACCTAATGGTCAAGGAGATATTTTACGATAATTTGTAATTTTCGCAGATGAAAACTGCATAGGACATTAGGACCATTTGCTTGCCACGCATTAATGCTTCACGGACATGTTGATGATCAAATTAAAACCATACGATTTTTGTATTACACAATTTTTCATTAGACGCATAATTTAAAAGTTATTTCAGGTGTGCAAGTTACTTGAATCACCCTGTATATGTTTCAGGCTGTTCACGCCGCATACTATTTTTCTATATACATTTACAGATCGGTTTTCATATCTGATCAATATTCGTTCGCGATTCGAAAATTCATTTCGCGATGCGTTCGAAATTTTGTTATTATATTACACGTGTTCAAATACTTTTCTGAGCAACTCGCTCGGCGAGCACCCGATCTTCTTCAAGTGACTGATCCAACAAAACTGACAGAGCTTCACGTTCCATCGATTTTCTTCGATTTATACGTTACCGAGTTATCGAGAATCAAATTTTCAACGTCGATTCATCCGCTTGAACGAAAGTCCGTCGTTTAATCTGACACAACAACTCGCAAATCGAAGACACACGAAGCGAACGAGAGATCGTGCCAATTCTCAAACGCTTTACAATTTTAAAAAAGTCCATTATTTCGCGCGAAGGGCAGCTTTCTAAACGAAGTAGCGACGAGCTTTGTTTTTTTTTTTTTTCGATCAACGACGCGTGAAACACGATCGGAAACACGAACTCGAAAAATTGGGCGGGAGAGAGGGGAGGGGTTGGGGTTGAAAAAAAATTGGGAAAAAGAGGAACTGCTCCGGGTGTTTCAAAAGGACGAAAAAGCCAAAATGGCGTTGACGTCATAACCTGATTTTTCATTCCAACGTACACAGATCGGTACACACACATTAGCCAACAAACCGGCGGAAAGCTGTCGATCGGACGCGACAGAAAAATCCGTCGCGGCGGGCAATCCGCGGGGGGCCAATTCCCCGTTCGTTCACCGGTCACTAAAAATTACAGCGTCGCCCCGCGACCATTCCCGATCGATGCCGACCGTCGCGACCGAAAATCCATTGAAATTGGTACCTCGCTCGAATCCGTCCGAATCGCTTCGACGAGATGCTACGACGAGCACGAGGCCTTGATTCACGAGCCGTGACAAAGGGCGTGAAGAGATCAAACTCGGATGAAGAGTGAGTGACACGAACGGATAGCAAGACGCAACGATGCGCGTCGTTTCGTTACAACTTACGTTCGAGGTGCGTGAATTTTCGCGAGAACATCGGAAAGAAAAAGAAAAAGAAAAAGAAAAAGAAAAAGATCGTTTGCGGTTTCGATTGTGAATTATTTCAAAAACGCCTGCTGAATAGCGGCGCAAAACGCGGCGCTTCCTCGACGATACGTACAGGGTGGGCTAAAAGTCACTTCCCACTAAAATAAATCTACAACTTTTGCATTGTATATTTAAAATAATAATTTCAATTAATAATTTTCAATAATGGACAAGCGTTCATGTTTGAACGTGAATTTAATTTAAAATCGATAAATTTAGCTTTTCCTTAACTTTCTTGACTTAT
>WIUT01006969.1:0-12526 GCA_010645135.1 Tetragonula clypearis
AATATATTTGTATATATTAATATACGATATTAACGGTCGGTAAAGTGTTAAAATATATAAATATATTATCATACGATATCCACAGTTTACCGACCGACAGCGGTAAATAGTAGCCGATTAATAGGCTGCCGGTCGGTAAAGTGTTAAGAATCGTGCGAATCGTTGCGAAGGCAAAGCAATTTGTTTCGAGAAAGTCGCGGTAAAGGCAACGTTGCCGAGGCGAGGTAGTAGTAACAGGCAGCCATAAGTCAGACTGAACTCGGCGGACTCTAACTGCGCGCGGCAGTGATGCACTGAAAGTATGGTCGGCCATCAAACCAGAACCATCCTCAGCAAGATGGTAGGAAACGGCTGCCCGTCGCGTTTCCAACAATCATGCGACAGTCGTTTCCACGCAGGAGATGAAGAGAGAACCGGGAGAGAAGACGATGACTTCTGTCCCTGTCCACTTCCTGTCCTCTTCTTTTACCCTTTTCGTTTGTTATTTTCGTCCCTCCCCCGGAAGTCCTGGGGGAGGAAGGGAAAATCATTTGCCTGGCTGCTCACGTTCGTTCACCCAACATATATACATATACATATATATAGGAGAAATATTGACCGATCGTTGACGAAATCCAACGAAAACTATTCCACGCTCGGCCGCCTTTTAATTAAAGGCGACGATTTCATTCACTTGCAGCTTTTCTTCTTTTTTTTCTTTTAAGATTTTTCGACACTCGACGACTGCTCCATCGAAATTTCACTTGATCAACGTCATTAATCAAGTTTGGAATTTTATGACTCTAATTGTTTATACAATAGCTGTAATTAACTCTTTCATTTTTTGCATTTCCTTTGACCAAGTTTTTGGATGCTTAGAAAGATGCCTTTGAATACTTAAGGTTCATTCGTAATTGGTAATTTCAGTCGTCAAAGGTTTAGGGTCTTTTTGGATTTTTGGCTTATGAAATTTTCAATCGTTTACGTGTTTACTAAATACATTCGTTTATTAGATTACAAACTAAATATTTATAATGTCATTTATATTTTAGTTGTCACAATCTCCTTTCCTTTGCTCCCGATATTCATCAAATTTTCATATAAAATTTCTTTTACGTTTTTTTAAAACGTACGCTCGAAGATTATCGACAGACAGAAGTTTTGTCATGTAGTAACATCAATTGGAAAATTGTTGAAATAGTCGTCCTCGTTGTCGAATAAAAAAAAAAAAAATAGCCTGTTATGTTATGAAATTCGTTGAAATTGTTGAAATAACTTCTGGCGAAGGTAAGCACACTGCTGAAAACATCGTTCCTAGGGTAGGGAAAACTTGTTGGTTAAAGTTGTTGAAGCCTTCAGGGACAGCACTATACTGTCTGTGCACTATACTAACTCCTACACAAGCTTCATCAAAAGTTACGTTAAACATAGAATCTTGAATGAAAATCTTCAATGCTAAAAATCTTCAATAATAAAGTGTTTACATGCATAATTGTCGAATTGGTCCTATTCGATTGGTCCCGGATTTTCCCATAAAAGGACTTTTTATTCACTTTTATTCACTTCATGCGTTCATTTTACGACATTTCCTAACATTTTATTCAGAGATGTCCAATGTCACAGATCGATCACTTCTCTGCTGCAGCTCCAAGGAAACATTGCTCGAAACACCAAGACATTTAGGTTGTTACGAAAAAAAAAAAAAAGAAAAACTTCCTCACTCACTTCGAGTCACTTCGTCTGCACTTTACTGTAAAAAGATATCTCTCTTCGATGCCTGTAATCTGTAAGATGATTGCAACGAAAGGCTGCACTGTTTGTAACGCAGACAAACGTGAAATTACGTTGTTAGAACACTATGAGTGAGTCGATCTCTTCCAATAACAACAAATCAACGTGCAACTGTCCACATGTGTTGCAAATTCTAAATTAAATCTACGCGTAATTGTCACTTATATCGATTCAAAGTAAAGATACAAAAAAAAAAAAGAAAAAAAAAAGAAAATCGAAAAATCACCAACGTTAATTCTCGAAAGGGTTGAAACCCTTGGTATGGCGCAACTCAATGAAACCCCCCTGCCCCATTCGGGACACGAATAATTTCCCCGATCCGCGCCACGATTGCCTATCTTTCGGAAATAAAGTATTTCGCTCATAACCGCGCCTTCTGGCCATGCCATTGGCAACGAGGCCAAATGGGAAGGGTAGGCAATCGCTTTCCAAACTGCTGCCAGCTAGGGAGGTACATCTCTTGGCACGGTTCCAGCTGTTCGTTCCAAAAGCGTCATGTCCATGGTGGGGTATGGCGTGGTATGGGGCGGCGAGGGGAGGGAAACGTGTTTGTCGCGATGTGTGTGTAAGAGGAAAAGGAAAAAGAAAAAGAAAAGGAACGAAGAATAAGAAGTGTTTCACGTACCTTTGCGACAAATGTAGTCGCCAGGTGAGAAGAGTACCGGTCGCAGTCTCAGCACCAGCTCGCAAAGGAAGCCTGCCTCCGTGTTCTGGAAGATCTCCACCCTGCGTAGCGTGTCCAGATGCACGTTTATCGCGATTTCCGCCTTCAGTTTGTCTGCAACATTTGTCCCAACGGAGAGAGATCGATGTATTTAACATTTAAACACGTGTTAGCGATTTTTTTGTTAGGCTGGGCTCGTCTTAAATAAATAAAACACGTCATGTACGTAAACGACAGTCTGTCTCGAGTAAAACCGGCTTGGAAGATTGACTTATTCATTTGGATCGCAGGCATCTTGGATTTTCTTTTTGGACCACGAAAGAATTATTTCGAGATTACCACAAGAACTACCACACCAGTCAAAATGACTGTTTTTACAATTTTATTTTAAAATTTCTGTTCCACGTTACAATTCTTTTTCCCTTGCAATGACGCAATGACTTTTACAGTGATAAATGAATTTTATTTTATTTTTATTTATTAGAAATAGAAATAATTTTGGTTGAAATAACTTTCGTCCTAACTGTCGGTAGTTCTAGTGTCAATGAGAGATATTTTTTTCCGAAATCTGGGTAGGAACACCGAAACGAGTGCAACGTCAAATTAAATTTTTACGTTTTTGTCTTCTTTGTCTAGTTTTTATTAAACCGAAGTCGGAAGATTTTTTTTTTTTTTTTTGAAAGTTGGAACTATCAAGCGTCAGTTTTCATTTCGTTAAATTGGATACTACACTATGTTATGTTATAATTATATTACGTCATGCCAACTGGTTACCATAGGTTAGAAAAACTGCGTTGCAATACTCACGACAACAGAACCTAGCTCTTCGCCTGCGTTTCGTTTCTTTGAACCATGTTCGCAAAATTATCAAATCGTACTTCGTTCGCTCATTAACGCCTTCCTTTGTTTTGTCATTCGTGGTACGATGTTTTTCAGTCATTCGTGCAAACACATATATGTACACGAAGATAATACAACAGAATGTCCAGGCTACAAGATGGATATTCCCATTCTTTTGGCCGAAGCTTTATGCAACGATTCAGTGACACAACTGCGGAGTCGTGGTTCGAACGATCGCCATGCGAAGAAAAAGATCATCTCTCTACGCTGGATTTTTCCGGGTCGTTTCGTTTTCACGACTTTCGTTGTAAAAATTTCAACGTAACACGGTAAATAAAATCATCGATTCGACCGGATTTGAATCGTCCACACGTTCTTCCACGGAGTTATAGCGGTTGTCGATTGTCTCTTTATGGTAATCGTTAATAAGACTTAATCCGACGAACTTTGATTTCTTCCGTGACGATTATCGCGACATTGTTTAATAGTTGTTTAATTTCATTATATTTATATTAGCAGTGTCTTGACGTGATAGATGAATAGAGGGTGGGATAAATTGTTGACGTTTATAAGAAAAAACGAAAGGCGAAAATTCATCTTTTTATAATTTAAACAAATATCAATTATTATTTTACGTTTATTTTAATTAATAAATAACTGGTAATTATTTTAATTACTAGTTATTATTATTATATTTTTATAATAAAATTTATTATATTTATTTTATTTTATTATATTTATTATATTTATTATATTATTTATTATATTGATTTTATTTTTATAATATTTTATAATAAACAAATATCAATTATTATTTTACGTTTATTTTAATTAATAAATAACTAGTAATTATTTTAATTACTAGTTATTATTAATATATTTTTATAATAAACAAATATCAATTATTATTTTACGTTTATTTTAATTAATAAATAACTGGTAATTATTTTAATTACTAGTTATTAATTACTAGTTATTTTAATTACTAGTAAGTATTTTAATTAATAAATAACTAGGTAAATTAATAAATAACTAGCAAATAAATTAATAATATAAATAGTAGCGAATAGATAATGGTAAATTAATAAATAAATTAGTAAATCAATCACCAATGAATATTACCGAAACGATTATTTTTTTTGTTACTTATTTTTATATATCAGTGATAATTTTACAACAGAGCCTAACAGGGCTAACTGGCGGACCCTTCCTATTCGCTAATGCTACTCCCTCCGCTATAGTGGGGAGACCGATGCGGTGGAGGGGGTGACGATTAGGAAAGTAGGGGAAAGGGCCGCCAGTGTGAAATCGTTGTGAAATTAGTCGTTTCACGCACAACGATCTGAGTACTATACTTATACCTTGAACATTAATTTACATTGAAAACTGTAAAAAGTTTGTACGCCCGAGAAATCGAGGTGTAAGAGAACTTCTTCTAAAATCAAAACAATAAAAAGCACGAGCTTCCATTCACGGTATACATTTTATAAAAAAAATTACCTCGAACCTCCAAACCTCTGTCACGTTTTTGAGTGTAAAAACAAATTGTTATTTCCTGTGTGTATTTTAATGCTTGAAAAAAAAAAGAAAAAACGCTCGCGAGATGCAGATTCAGCGGCAGATTTTTAACGAGTTATCCCGCGGGAACGTGTGTTTCGCAAACGTTCGTTGTTCCGTTCCTAAATAAAACCGGCACGACGGAGGATCTCTACGCGCGTCAGATTAATGCTCGGCGAAATAAGATTGCTGCAACTAGCGAATAAGGTAAATTCAGTGGAATAAAGCTTGATACGCGATTCACATGTATGGTAGGGTATAAAGAAGGGAAAGCGGGGGGGGGTGGGCGAAGGAATTACCGAAGAGGAAAAACATCGTGCGCGATGGTAAATGCCGTGGAAAAAATTACACGAGCAAATAGATGCAGCTCTTCGGGGCAACATTAATCAATGCGCGGGGAAATGTAAAAGTCGCTGGTCGAGTGTTAATAAATGTTTTATGTCGCAAACAAGTTGATAGCAGGTTTCTCTGTTTTTGTTTGCCTGAAAAATGGAATATCCTCCAGTATATATTTGATATTGTTAGGATTAGGTTGTAACAAGTTGAAATCATTTTGTGCAGCCTTGGTTTGCTCCTTTCGCACTTTTTTACGTGTATGTTCGATGTTATTAAAATTATTAAATTGGAACCGTATATTTTTTAGTTCGTAATTCTTGTTTGTGCACTTTATGGACAAATTACTGCAATTAATGAGAAATCGAAAGCCATCTCGTACATGTTATATCTGATGTTTGCCTCTTTTACATTTGTATGATGTTTCTTGACGTACATATATATTTTCATATACGATTGACATACATGTATATTTTCTTTCATTTTTTTTTTTTTTGCACATGTGCATTGAATTTCTACTTTCTTCTTTGTTCTTGTTCTTTGCGATTCGTTTACTGGGACGTTTTTATTTATTTATTAAACTATAAAATTTAATACAAAGTTATATTGAATTCTGTTAAAATTATATTTGTAATTTTATAATTGTGTGTGAAATATATAAATAAAAAATATAAATAATTGTATCGTTAACCTTCGTACGATGAGTCTTGTGTTCATTCGAATCCACAAGAGGAAGTATAATTTCCTGTTATATCAACTTTTCAAGTATTCCTATTTCTCTGTCAGTGGATTTTTATTTTACCATTATACTACGTAATAATAATTACGAAGAAAGGCAAATTCACTCATTTATGGAGTGTAAACGTACATATTATATATTTTATATATATTATATATTATATTCATTTATATATATTATATATTATACCATTTCATTTTATTATATACCATATATATTTTTTATTATATACCACATATATATATGTATATAAATGTATATATGTGTAAACGTATATCTGATATTTTTGTTAGTTTTCATTTATTGTAATACACGTATATATACGTTTTAAATATTTCACGAAAATTATAACAGAATGTTTAGAACAAATGTTATTATTCATCTTAGTATGGTATATAATAAAATATATAATATGGTATATCTATGTGGTATAATGTATATATATTATATACTATATACCACTTATATATATTATATATTTTACATATATTATATATTATATACCACATATATATATATATATTATATACCATTTTATTTTATTATATACCACATATATATGGTTATTATATATGTACATGGTATATAATATGGTATATAATAAAATGAAATGACAACATAATACAATGCAGTTCTTAATCGTTTTATTTGTTAGGAGAATTCTGACGAAAGGTTCTTTTGAAAATTAATATTGGAAAAGCTTACCGGGAAGACAACTGACAGCTTTCTCCTCGTCTGAACATTTTTGCGTTAGCCAAAGGTAGTCGAACCATTTGATCACCTTCACCTGCAGATGCTTTGGCACTCTTCTCATTCTCATGTATGTTTTCACCCCATCCAGTTTCGCTGTAATCAGAGAAAAGAAAAAAAAAATCGGCGCGATTATTATAAGTCGATCCTCTCGTTCATAACATTACGCTACTATCAAGCATTTTCGTATATTAATAAATAATGTTATTCGATTATTAATTTACACGGGAATATCATCAGAATAGCTTTTGTACAGATAACGTTCGTGTTAAACAATTTTTTTATCAAATACTCGTCAGAATTAATTATATCATATATTCACTTCTTGTTACAATTATATCTGATTTAGCTTTGTGAGAAAGAAATTTTCAAATTGTTAAAGTTCAGCGTTTCACTTTATCTTCGCTTATTTTTTCTGAGTTTTCTGTTAGTCGTCACTGTATATACATTCAGTTTATATATATTACAGTTACATAAATTTTATCCCACGTGTTCTTTGTTCAATTACATATTAACATGGAAAGTGTACGTTATAATATACACTGGTTTAAGGTATTATTTTTTTTACTACATTATTGATAAAAATTAAGACGGTCTCAATTTTTTTAAGTCAAAAGATGTAAAGACATTATCTTTTTAATATTCTCACTATGTCTATATAAAAATCCCAATTACTCTACAATTTACGTATACTAATTATTATAATTATATACACTAATTTATACTATAATGCAATGAAACATATAATTTGTATATAATTATACAATAAAAAGAAAATTAATGCTTCGGATAAATAATCATATTTTATTAAATAATCATATTTACGCTCGCAACGAAGAAAAAGTGTTAGAATTTACGAGTTCATTTGCATTATTTCGCTCTTCGCCGCGAAATTTCTTCTCACTAAATCTTGCATCAAAAATCTGAAAAACATCCTGATAAATCCTTACTTTCACGTCACGCTTCGTTCAATTTTCAAACGCTACACGTTACTTTGAAAATCAATTCGACTGTTTCACCTTCGCGACGAAAATATCGATCGAAAAAATATTTATACATCGAGCTCGATCGTCGGTGTTGAAGCAGCAGGATGCATTTCAATTCTAAGAGAACACTTGGAAATTGACTGACTGAAAATTTCACGTGGAGGATATCTCAGAATCGCGAAACTGACGTTTGACGTTTGAATTAATTAGCAGTGTCTAAATGGGGGAAAATATTCCGGAGAAATCTGCGTGAAACAATATGCTCTCTAAAAGTGTCGTGACTTTCTATTCGAAATTATTCCGTCCGAATAAGTTTGATACAGGCACGATACGCAAATATACAGGGTGTCCGATTTCAATTCGAATAAATGCGAATTATTCGTAGCGTAATCATCGTGATATTAACAATATTGATATTACTTAAATACGATTATATTATACTGATTATATGTAGTATACAATTAGAATACAATAATATAATAGTATACAATTATAGAATTATATATTTATATATAATTCTTATATTTCTTATTCTAATTCTAATTTTTATATATTTATATATATAAATTTATATAAATATATAAATTATTTATATATTTTATATTTATATATTTATATATTTATATATTTTATATTTATATATTTATATATTTTATATTTATATATTTATATATTTATATATTTTATATTTATATATTTATATATAATTCTTATATTCTTATATAATATAATATTTATATATAGTATACAATTATAGAATTATATGCTTATATATACTATAATAGTATACAATTATAGAATTATATACTTATATATACTATGATAGTATACAATTATAGAATTTTATAATCATCGAGAATATTAACATTATAAAAACGAAAATATTAAATTTTGCTGTAACTTGCTACTTTTATCCTACGCACTTTTATTTTTTATAACTTCATAGTTTTATTCGATGTACTTGTATATTTCGTATATTTATTATTTTATTTTATACACGGTGTTACAGAAACCGTAGACAACTAACTGGTGTACATATGTATATTTATTATTTTATTTTATATTTTCGTATATTTATTATTTTATTTTATATTTTCGTATATTTATTATTTTATTTTATACACGGAGATTTTATGTGAGAAAAAAAAGATGAGTCGGAAAGGAAAAGAAAATTTTTTCTCATTTAAGACTTCGTTATGGTGAAATTTATCAACTATGTCTTAAGTTTAGCTTACTCTTATTATTATAACTTAATATTATTTTTTATTATTTTTCATGCATTATATTAAAAAAAAAGAAGAAAAAAGAAAAAGAAATGGCTTTTCGAAGGAATTCTAATTTCGATGTAATTAATGAACACAGTCAATATTTTCTATAAAAAAAAAAAAAAATACTATTAATCGGCGTACATCGAAAAACTATTATATTAATTTAAGAGAAACTTCGACATTAATTTCGCACGAAATATGTCTCTGTTTCTTTTCACGTGACAAATTTCCACGAAATTAAAATCAAGATACCTACTGAACCAATTTTTGTCTTTTCTTTTTTTTTTTTTTTTTTTTGACCTAAATAAATTGATACAGTTTTGTAGGAAATAACGTGCCACGTCGTTTAAAAAAAACTGCACTCGCATCACCTTCTGACCATGTGACTTCTACGTATTCATTTGCTGAAAAGTTAATCATTTAAAGTTAAGGTTAAAGGCGAAAATTAAATTAACAAATGATAATCAATTGATTATAATTCCTTCGAGGTGATTTATTTGCTATTCAAAAGGTTAGAAATCGGACACCCTGTATGCGCAGATAAACGTGGATAGGTGGTAATTTATGAAACTGAAACAGGAGTATGACGGGTGAACGTTATCGCAAATTCGGCAATGTCTTTTTTTTTTTTTTTTTTTTTTTTTTTGGATAAAATGCTTGTCATGTCCCGGAAATATTTTTGCGGATGATATTTACGTGTTCGCCAAAAGTAAATAACGCGCGGCAAATACGTGTCACTTGTATAATAAATTAGGTTTCCCTACGGTTGAAAGATACGATCCCTTTTTTTGCATCTCGATTAAATTATCAATTGTTTTCTGTTTCTTTCCTTTTTTTTTTTTTGGACTGTCATTTACATCAACGTCGCATAATTGAATTCTGGACAAAAGTCGACTAATAATCGTCAATTGTGTTGATAAAAAAAAATATAAAATTGCGCACGTATAAATACACTTGGTTTGCAATGGATTTCTTTTAACAATACAACGATTAATATTTCTTAATTACAAATGAACATTACTGAAACTTTATATTTATATCTAGGCAAATAGATGAATTTATGATAAATTAATCGATCGAGAAAATAATGATCGATCACGTTTCAAATGTTGAAATGAAAAACAAGAATTTTAAATATTCTATAGATGCTCGCTTAATTGTTAATTAAAGTCATCACAGATTTTGAAGAATCGACGATGTTCGTTACATTTGTTTTGTTGAAAAGTATGTGTAAATAAATTTAAACGAAAATCACGATACGATTAGTATGTTATAAACTATTATGTTTAAATTTGACAGACTAATAGAATCCATTATGCAGTTACTATAATCATACCAATCATTATACTGACGCTTCCTGATCTTTTAAATATCTGTATAAATAGAATTAAATATCTATATAAATAAAATTATATATTTTATATAATTCTATATATTTCATATATTTTTTTTTTATATATTTTACATATTTCATATATCTATGTAAATATGAAAAATATGAATATCGCACGAAAGAAACATTTGTTATTATTAAATAATCCTTGCAAGTTCATCTTGAAAAAATACACAATAATTGAGATACACAGCGAGTGTGAATATTAATCAATAAATTAAAAATATATCACTCGAGTATCAATTAATATAAATTGCAAACAATATTTCCTTCAAATATGAAGATAAATGATTAGTTAAAATTAATTAACATAGCGCCGTGTAGGAGACAACTTTCTGATAAATTTTCTTATCTCTCGTTTCAAAATTTTATTTTAATTTCATCGTCATCAATCGAATTCGAACAAAGCATGTTACGTACATGTGCAAATAAATTCGAATAGCTGGAAAGTGCTAAAATATCAATCAAACGATTAACATACGAGCTATACGTTTATTCGTGAACAAGAATATTAGAGATCTATGATTTATGTACAATCACATATATCACTCGTACACGTGTATTAATATATTCATATAATTGGATTCGTTTATATTTTGATACACGGGACAGCCAGCATTTCTAACGAGCAGGTTAACATTTAGCTAATTAATTTTGTCGCTGGACGACAATGTGATTGGATGAATTTACAGGTTATGGGCAATATTAACAAATTTCAATATACATAACAGAATTTAATCAATCTTCTGCCCCGACATAATGATGTTAATTATCGCCAAACGTGCGACTATGTTGCTTCTGAAAATTCATTTTAACGCGCGGAATAGTAAGTTTTTCTTAAAAGGCCTGAACAACGTTGAACAACGTCGTAATGAACGTTTTATTTGTTAATTAGAGTTTATTCAGAAATTCAGGAAAGTTATTGCTGTGATAGGATTTGACAATACTCTCAAAGTTCTTTTTTCGAAAATTTTCGAACAAATGAAAAACCTATTGTGTACGTGTAAAAATCGAAAGATCGATCTACAATTGAGACTGTTCAAAGACTCACTGAATTTTAACACTTTACCGACCGGTAGCCTGTTAATCGGCTAACTAATATTTTAACACTTTACCGACCGGTAGCCTATTAATCAGCTAACTATTCACCGCTAATAAACGGTCGGTAAAGTGTTAAGAAACCGTGTCGAAGAGAAACAGTTTTCTTTGTATTCGAGAAACAGCAGTATTTTAATATTCTCCCTTTTTATTATATTGCACGCTACTTTTATTTTATTATTTTATTTTGTTATATTATGCTTTTAGCCTTTCTTACTTTACTGTTCTACCCTTTTATCACACTGCAGCTTTCTTTCATTTTATCATTCTACTTTTTTGTTATGCTGCATCTGTTTTCCTTTTTTTATTTTTATTTTGTCAATCTATACATGTTTGTAAATTTGTACGAAATATTATTTTTCGAAAGAAGGGTATACTTTTCTTTATACATATATAAAAAATATAACTTTATGTGAAAAAATATAACATATTTATTAAAATAAAAAAATATAATATGTTTATTAATTTTGAAATAATATCATTGGAAATAATTCACTATATTTTAAACTGATTTATTTTCTCATCTCTGTTAAGATATTCACTACTATTGTTATTAAAATATTCGTCATTGTTAAATAATAAGATATCGTTGTCAAGATTCACTACGTCCAATGAATGTTTCCTATCTTTTTGTCGAACAATGAAATTTGCTGGGATTTGCTCCATTATTGGATTGAAGATTCAATCCCCGTGCAATTTCCAATGAGATAAAAACTATCAGCGAACGACGTTAAGATCGAAATATTGGGTTATCAGCTTCGCTATCATTGCACGGGTCACAGATCAATCGTAATTCAGTGGAACGGAAAACCAAGATACGACCACGGTTTTACTATGAGACGGTATCGGTCGGTCATGCAGGTAGCTCACGCTGTCGCATGTGAACGAGAATTGAAAAAAAAAAAAAAAAAAAAAAAGAAAGAGCAAAATAAGCTAGGAACTTTTCCATTATAAATGTTAGACTGACGTTTTCTGAAATGTCGTACGAAAATTTGATTTCTCTAACGCGATCGTTTCAAAATAATTTTCGTATGATTTTATATTTTACGTAATATTTTTATATCGAAGTTTCAACATATATAATGGAAAAGTTCCTAGCTTATTTTGCTCTTTCTTTTTTTTTTTTTT
>WIUT01006970.1:0-12524 GCA_010645135.1 Tetragonula clypearis
AGAGAGCGAGAGAGAGAGAGAGAGAGAGAGAGAGAAGAAAAAGAAGGAAAAAGAAAACGAAAACGTTGTCGCCGCGCGTCAAAGCCTTCCTGATTGGTAGGCTCGATGGCGGCCCGGTTGATTGGTATCATTGTAGAGGGAGGGGAGACATTTTATGCAGCGGCCCGTGCACCACGAACTCGAACTTGAATACCGAATCAGCCGGTCGAAAGAGGAGAGGCAGGGAGCGGGGCCGAACGGGAAGAGGGGAACCGCGATAAAGAGAGAACGAGAGAGAAGGACGACAAAACGGGCGAAAGCCGCGGCGAGAGAAACGAGGAAGGTCCTATACTCTACCGGTTTCGTGGCTATACGTGTAGCTCCGGTAACAGTAGAACGAACCAGCTTCCCCATCCCACGAACGCAGCATTTTAATAATCCCCGGACTCCCTTCGGAGCCAGCCCGGACAAGGATGCAGCGCAGCTGGACCCCTTTTTGCCTCGTGCCCGGTGTTAAGGGGGTACCGCCCTCCTACTGCGTTCCATCTACCAGGCCCGACTTTCCTTTCGTCCCCCGCATGCAACCCTCTTTCGTCCCCCGTCGACGTAGGTCGGCCTGTCTCTCTTTCACTATGGTTCACTGGTAGAGTATATACAGGCGACAATCGGCCAAAGACGGGACCCCGAGTGTACCTCACAATATAGGCACGAAACCTTTCTTTCTTTCGGTCGTTCGATCGGAACGCTTTACGAAAATCTCCGACGTTATTTTCCAGGTACATTCGAGTCTAGGTTTTACGAGTATTTTCGCAAATGAAAGTATTACTTCCAAATAGGCTCGAGTACCGGTGGCTGGAGATGGGACTCAACAGATGAAGCTTCGAACCTTTTAAGGCAGGATTTCCAATGCTTCTCCATTCAGTATCAGAATAAATGCCTGACGCTCGTAGGAACTCTCACTTTTCAAGGCTCGAACTGTCCTCTCGCTGTATGTATAAAGAAACAAACGAGGCAAGCGGTGCCATCTTTATTGGGCTTCTTTTTTTAATCCTCTGAAACGAACACGTTGTGCCAGTATCGCTACTCATCGAGACGTTTTTCCCTTCGAGTGGAGCGCAGGTATTTCGAAAACCGATGAAACGAAACTTGACTCAGATTCGTTCGGTAGATACTGGGATTTGATCCCACCCTAACAATCACACCCGTAACCCGAAACGAATGCCATTCGCCAACGTTCACGTACGGAGCCTGTTGGTCCGGAGGTGAAGCGATGCGTCGAACGTGGTCGAACGTTGTCGCGTGATGCGGGTCCACAGTGTTCCACCATACCGTAACGCTTTGGTCCGTGCACCGCGCGCCTCTATTTCACCATGTCGAGTATGCCTTTGTGCTCAAGTATTCCTTCGTTTCTTCCTGTGTGCGTCTGTCTTTCCTCTTTCATCCTCCGCGCGTGATGTCGCCTTTCGTCTCTCTCTTTCTCGACACAACGGTTCTTTCTTTAGCCGGATTACGAGCCGCCCGGTGGCTGGTCCGTCGTCTCCGTTGCACGCCTCGTTTTCTCGTTTCTCGAACTCTCTATCTCGTTCAAAGTCACCCTCAAAGTCTGTCGTTGCCAGTGACGGGAACGGGTGGTAGCGGCGAGACTCGCCGAGCGAGAGAAAGGGAAGACAGCCGGGATCGAGATTAAGGCAACTTGGCAGACTCGGCGACTGCGCCCGCGGTCTCTCTCTCTCTCTCTTTCTCTCTTTCGCTCGTCTCTGTGCGCGGAATACACTTTGTGTGTTGGAATAGCTGCGAGGAGAGACCGCCTTGCCCTCGATCGGAAGCGTCGCGCGCGCCTTCCCGCTGACCGATCTCCTCTCTGCTCCGTTTCCTGTCACCGACGACAGCCAAACCCCTCGAACGGCCAACAGCCTCCGCTTGTTCCTCGTATCTTCGCCAACGATCTCTCCCTTCCGCGCGAGAGACCACCGCTGCTAGTTCTCTGATTCTGGAGAATCGCGCTGGTGTATATGGTAAACAACAACGACGACGATGACGACGAAGGGAGTCCGACTCTCTCGGATCTTGGGAATTGGCTTTTAAACGCCATGAATGAAAGTTTCCTGAGCAGGCGTAGACGAATTCGGATTCGTTTTGATAAACTATCTCGAAGGATTCTCTTGTGAGCTGGTTTTCTAATCCTTTGTCCTGGAAGGACAAAGCTTTAAGACGTTGGAGATGACAACACCTAGGGGAGCACTTAGGAACGCCTAACTGTATGTTATATTCCGACTATGGACTTTTGTCCAAATCTATATTGTTAGGAATACATTTATCATCTGGAATCATTTGACTGTGCCGCCCATAAATTTACCTGTGAACTGCACATTTTGTCTGTGAATTATTTCTGGGAATACAACGTAGGTCACTTAACTTGTAAATTATCACAATTCGTCGACTATTTAACGCTAGAACTATCGTGTTTTCACTGATTACCTGCGCGTTTCTATTTGATACAATAGCAGGATATTGAATATTATCTTAATTGAAACTTAATCAACGAATATCTCCACGTGGCTTAATTGTGTCTTATACTCAGACATGAAACGCTTTATGAAAGATTCCAAATTCGGGTCTCAATATCGACACTTGTAATTAATTAATTAATTATTATTCGGCGTTGGATCACCGAAGAAGCTGCAGCAAAGTCGTAAGAATGGCTAAAGCACAGCCGCGAGCTCCGTTAGTTTTGCATCCGAGCGGAGGTTTAACGGAAAGATCCGCAACCGCAAATCACACTAATTCTGTTTGCGATAGTAAGTAGCAGCGACTGGTAGCTGCGCTTTGAAGGGCCAGCCAATTAGTAGTGACGAAGATATTACGTAAATCTACTTAAACGAGCGAACATGGGAAACGTAACCAGCCAGTGTTAACCTCACATCGATATCATTCGCGTTGTAACTCGACAAAGCAACATTGGCACAAGTGATAAAATGACTCAACTTGAGCGTCAATGAAGAGAAATTAGAAAAACTGCAACTTCCAAACAATCAACAACTGGCAAAATATTCATGTCCTGTTAGATTGTCAACCGTGATAAAATTATGAAAAAAAAAAACACTGAAAACCTCATTTTTGAAAAAAAAAAGAAATAACACGTGCTACTAGTTTTCCATTGAATCCTGGAATTTGTTCGGAGAATTTCGCATCAAAATCTCAATGAATTACGACTTCTGCTTCCATAAGGGAATGAAATCCTTCTTCGGCGGTGGGTTGAAAAAGCATGAACAAAAATCCGTTTGGCGATGGTCGCGACAGTTGCCAGGAATCCGCGGAAAGCCGAAACGAGAACAACCAGAGTTCACATAGTACTGGGGGCTCTCGGTCGCGTGTATCGAGAAATTTACAATCGGCCGGCAATACGGGACGAATCGAAGCCGCCGCAGCCGCCGGTTCCCGCTCCTTCCCCGACGTTTTGGTTTCCTGGAAATCTCTGGAACCGATTCGCGCCATTATCGTGAAATCCAATTTCTCTGGAAGCAATTTCCACCTCGGCTGCCGGCTTCCCGAAACTCATCCCGACCGAGAACGGTTGAGCGGCGAAAAATTCGTGAACAAGGCGACCCGGTCGTCGTCGTGTCGTCGACGTCGACGTCGTGCTGGCGTTCCATACACACACCCGTTACATCCCCGCGGTCACGTCTCGTTTTATCTCTCTTCCTCTCTTCTTCGCCACTCTACACGGTTCCTCTCTTCTTCTCGTTCGCAGCCTCTTCTTTTTTCGCTTTTTTTCTCTGTTTCTCTCTCCCTCTTTCCCTCTCTGTCTGGTGCTTTCGGGCTTCCAGCACGTTCATCGGTGTCTGAAAAGCTCCGGTAGGCAGGCAGACCTATGCTACTGCTCGAGTGTGAGCGCTCGCGCGCGTGAGCGCGATCTCCAAGAGAGAGAGAACAGAGAACGCCGACAGGGTCGGAGAAGGATAGCGGGAAAACGAAGAGGAACGGCGTGACGAGGAACAACTGTGGGGTCGGAAAGAGAACGCGACAGATAGCGGAAGAGTGTGTGTGTGTGTGTGGTGAGAGAGAGAGAGAGAGAGAGAGGACTGAGGAGAGACAAGAACGGAGCGACAAAGAGAAGCCGACGTTCGGAGAAAGAGAACGAGGGAGCAAAGTGTACACGATCCGAGAGAGACAGAGAGAGACAGAGAGAGAGAGAGATGACCGAGACCAAGGAACGAACGAGGATGGAAGGCGAGAATCCAAGAGAAGGAGAAGAAGCGTGGAGAAAAAGAGAGGCGGGATCGTGCGCGCTTGCGGAAGAGAGCATCGGCTGAAGCGTGAGGAAGGAGAGGGAGGAGAACGACGACGAGGAGCTCGGGGATGGGAAATCGGCAGAGAGGCAGAGGGAGAGATAGCGGCACGGAACGGAGCGCCAGAGAGAACGAGGGAACGAACGAGCGACGGAGAATGACAGAGAGAGAGAGAGAGAGAGAAAGAGAGAGAAGCGCGCCGAAAGACGAGTTAGTCGAGGACAACAAGGACAGAGCGTGGCGGTCGACGAAGACGGCAAAGTCGGACTAACGCGGCCGCCCGAGCGAGACCGAATCGAGCCGAGGGCAGGCAGTGCCGTTGGCGTAGTAACGTGCTGTGGCTGCCTTGCCTGTCTGCCTGCCTGCCTGCCTCTGCTTGCCTGCCTGCCTGCCTGTCTGCCTGGCAGCCTGCGCTCGCCTGCCTGACTCACCGTCCGTGTGAGAAATGTGCGGCTGTGTACCGCGCGTTCTCTGCACGGCGCGTCTGTCGAGTCTCCCGCTCTCTTCGTCTCTGTGTGCACGTACATGCGAGGGGAGACCCGACCGACGAACGAACCAACGAACGAGCCAACGGTTGTGTGTGCGTTTCGTATATAGGTGGATGGGGGTCCCGGCCCGGCTCTCGGCCGTCCCGTCCCGTCCCGTAGAGTATCGCACCACTCGCCACCCGCTATCCACAGCAGTTTCAGCCAGCCGCCCGCCTGCCAGTGTCCCACCGCACGCCGAACCGTTTGCACTCAGAAGCGATCAGGGAGCCCTTCTCTTCCTCGACATCCCCCTTCGAGAGAAACGTGCGCGCGCGCGCGCACGCTCTTCCACCCCGGCGAGTCGCGTACCCGCCTCTATATCCGTTTCTCGTCTCCTGTCTCTCCCTTTCTTCCCCCCTTCGTTTCCTCCCGTCTTCGTCGAAGCCGCTCCGCGGTTATTTTTCTCTTTGTTCCTTCTTCTCGGCGGGACGATCCCCGTCTACTTCGTCCTCCTTTTCCATCTTCACCGCACTGCGTTACCGTTTGTGCCGCTTCTCTTTTTTTTCTCTCTTCCCCACCCTCTCTTCTTCTTCTTCTTCTTCTCCTTTTTCTATTCCTTGTTTCGCCATCCGAATCTTCCCGGCGCCTTTCTTTCTCTTTTCGCCGCCAGTCACACTCAAAACGCACAAGCGCCGGCTATCGGTTCTCTCCCTCCTGTTCGCTCCCACTCTCTCTCTCTGTCGGTTGGCTGGCGTTCGGCGTGTTTAACCTCCCGCCGTCCCACAAGCACCCCCTCTACTGTACCGCCGACACCGACGGGCTTCTGTCTCCGTTGGGAACGCGACGGGCCATTCGTTCCGTCTCGTTCGCTCGGCTCCTCTCGTGCTCCGTGCGCGCACCGCCGCGCTGTTCCCGGTTCCCTCTTTCTCGCTCCCGAGTAGTTCCGGTGTGTGTACTACCGCCGCCGTCACCTGATCGCGGGACGCTTTTCGCGGGTGAGATACCGCTCGGCCACCGAGTCAACCGAGTCTGCCGCCGCCGCCACCGTCGCTCGGTTTTCCTCGTCCCGCGCCCGCCCACCCCGGCCACCGTCTCCTCTTCCTTCGGCATCTGCTCCTACTCTCCTCCTTCTTCCTCTTTCTTTCACGAGGCGCGCGCGCGCGCGCGCTCTCTCTCTCCTTTTCCTTTCCGTCTCGCGCGGACACGTCTCGCCTGGTCTCTTCCTATACTCGGCTCTTTGCCGCCGCGCTCCGACGTCGAAGAACTTGCGCGCGCGGCTAGACTGGTGGTTTCCGCGAAACGAAACGAAACGAAACGAAACGAGACGAGACGAGAACGAGGGAGAAAAAAAAAAGAAGGGAAAAAGTAAAAGAACAGACCGAAGAAAAGTCCCTTCGGAAGGGAAGGTGGGGAAATCGAAGAAGAGAAAGGAGAAAAACCGAGACATTCTGCTGGTAAACGGACAGTGAAAGAAAGAAAAAAAAAAGCGAGAGGGACGAGTAAAAGACAGAGGAGAAGAGAAGAGTGCGAGACGAGAGGCAAAGAGAAAGACAGAGAAAGCCAGACAGACAGACAGACAGAGAGAGAGAGAGAAGAGAAGAGAAAGAAAGAAAGAGAGAGAGACACAGACACAGAAGTGCGCGCCACCGACATCGTCCAACCGCGACTGGCTTGCCCGATCTCTCGCCTCTTCTTCCTCCTTTCACGGATCTTCGCCGGTGCACACGTCTGAAGCCGACCGACTGGAGAGGGAGGTGACACTTTCGGAACGTGGACACGCGGCACGCACGGATCGTCACGCTGGATACGTGAGGATTCAGGAGAACTCCGCTGGCTACCGTGCTCTCTCGTGCAGGTCGGTGATATAGTGTGTTGTGTGTTGCCCGTAGTAGCCGCGCGGCCGAGTCAAGTGTGTTTCGCGAGTCCCGCTTCTTTTTTTTGCTTCTCGTCTTCGACTCTTCGGACGGGTCCGTGTCGTCCTCTTCTCTTCTCTCTCTCTCTCTTTTTTCCCTTTCTCACTTCCGCGCGCTCGAGCAGCGTTTTTCTTCTCGTTTCTTTTTCTTCTTTCTCTCTTTACTTCCTTTTCGCCACAGCCGTACGGCGGCTAGACGCGCTAGCGCATTATATCAGAGTCAGTCTCGGGATCGTCGCCGCGACCACGACAGCCGCAACAACGACGTCCAACGGGCACAACGACGACGAATGCAAATAGTGGGAGCGCGTGAGTGCCTCTGTGTGTGTGTGTGTGTGTGTGTGTGTGTACGTGCATGTCTGTAAACCGTCTGCTCCCTTTTTCTTTCTTTTGCCTTTTCGCCCGTGTCGGGTGGCTGCGTGACGACCACTGCCACCGATAATATTCGCGATCCGAAAAGACACGGTGGTATAACACCGTGGATGCGTCACTCCCGGCGTGACTGTGCTTTTTCTTTCTTTCTTTCTTTCTTCTTTTCTTCCGGCTGCGTTTTACGGCTCGTTAAAGCTCGCGGAATCGTCGTCGCGCCTCGACGTCGTCCCACCATGAATATGGAGATGAACGGTCGCCCGCCGATCCTTCGTCTCCCCTCGCTTCTCGGCCGACGTCCCCCGTCATCGTCGCCGCCGAGCCACCACCGTGCTCGAGTTTCTTTCGAGCGTTCGTTCGTTCGACGCGCGTGACAGACAGCACGCCACGCGAACGCGTCCCGTTTCTTTCTCGTTCGTGTCTCCACCGAGAGCCGACGTCGTCGTCGCGGTTTTCCGCGCTGAGAGGAAAACAAAATAAAACAAAACAAAAAAAGAGAAAGAAAAGTGTCACGAGGAAAGTGTCGTTCGATCGTGGGGGGCACACGGCTGTCGCGCGCGTGTCACGCTTTCACGAGTCGAAACACCGGCGCGGCGTGTCGAACAGTGAACCGGGGAGGGGAAGTGGAGGATCCGTCAGCCGATTCTGGACGAGCGTTTCGCACACACATGTACGTATATCGATCCAAAATCGAGATCGTCTCGCCAAAAATCCGAGAATCACGTGCGACAGTCACGGCGAACAACCCGAGTGTGCGACAGTGTGCCGCCAGACGACAGCGTTCCGTTTCGCGTTCTCTGAGATTGTATTTTTCAAAAAGAAGAAAAGAAACGCGGAAAAACGAAGCGTCGCTTTCGAGTTTCCTCGGCTTGCGGACGCGAGATTCCTTCTCTGCGCGAGAGGACGGACGACAAAGATAAAGGGGGCGAGAAAAAAAGTGAAAAGGAAAAAAGGAGGGAGGGAAGGGGAGTAACGCTGTAAGGTAGAAAAATCGCGGAAGGCTTGTCGACGGAGAGAAAAGTTGAAGAGAAGTTCGGTGGGATCGGTGGTGGAAGGCAGGCAGACAGGGAGCGAGCGAGTGAGTGAGGAAGGGAGGGAGGCAGAAAGAGAAGGAGAGAGAGAGAGAGAGAGAGAGAGAGAAACGCCGGGAGTCGCGGCGGCGTGTCGGAGGAGATAGCGGCATCCGTTTCGGTGCCCGTTGCGGGACGGTCGCCACACCCGCCCGTTTGGGAATTCAACTTACTGCCGCTCGGGACACCGAAAGCGTTCGACGTTTTCTCTCCGCGGCGCGGCCGTGTGTAACGACCGGTATCACGAAAGGCGGTTGTTCGCGGCGGATTAGATTCCGACCGGCGCAGAAATTGCTGCTGCCTGGCCCCACGGCTGGCTCTTTCGCTTTTCTGCGCCGCGCTCCCGTGCCGTTACAGACATCCGAACCGTTCCCGGTGAAACGTGACGGACGGAACGCCGAACACCGCGCGGTGGCGGAGAAAGAGATCGTGATTTGAAATTAAATTGAAAAAAATAAAACAAAATAAAATAGAAAACAAAGAGAGAGAAAACAACGGTGTTTTGGTGACAATTCTTCGAACAATTTCCGATCGGATTTCGACGCTGTGTGTAGTTGATTTGAAAAGAAAAGAAAAAAAAAAAGAAGGTGCACGCACCGGGGGGGGATCGTCCAAAATCGGCATGGATTTTTCGTGGTGATCCAAGGTTCGAGTAATAGGTGATATAGTGTTGAACTGAGTCTTTATTTCTTTTCCTTGCTGAATTGAATTTTGGAGAAGTTTGAAAAGTTTGCGCTCAAGTTACATCGAAGTGTGGAAATCGTCGGTGCGCAACGCCGCTAGAGGCAGGTGTTTTCTCTTCGTTGGTTTTCGGTAAGGTGTCACTCTTTTGTGATTTTCATTCGTCGGGATTGCGATCGATCCGAGGCTCGACGTGATATTTTTGCGGCTGTTTCGCGTGTTGCGTGTTTTCACAGTGTTTCGATTTGTCTTTTTCGCGTATCTCGCGTTTTCCTCCAAGAAGGCTCGTTCTGTTTTGCAGTTTCGTCGGATGCAGTGGCTCGATTTTAAATAAATTAGGACCAGGTCCAGTTAAAAATACGCGCAACAAGGCCCAACTGTGTCAGAAATGAAACGAAAACGAGACTGTTGTACTGTTAAATACTATCTTGGAATTTTACATTCGAAACGTAACTTTCAATTTACAAATTTACGGTCGGTGTAAAACCCCAAACTCCTCTTACGTTCGAAAAGTCTTCGAGTATTGGCATAAACTTTACACATTCGGCAAAAAAATGAAATAAACAGTGTAATGTTTTAAAAAAATTTAGTCGACTCGAAAGTGATCGGGAAAAATACAACTTTTATACTTAACTCTTAAACTTTTAATATCAATCAAGCATTAAGTTGAAATAGATTTTCATTTTCAGTGTTAAAAAACGAATATAGTGATCATGTATTACGACGATTCAAATAATAAAATCCGCACGTGATTACTGCAAAATTAAACGAGATCCAAGAATGTTAAAATAAAGAAGTACAGTGCACTTAGCGCAATCTTCGAAATTATCAAACATTCCAATACCCTCAATATATCAAAAAAAAAAAAAAAAGAAAAAAAAAAACCGCGAGCATCGATACTTCGGAACGGTCATCAAAGTAAAAAATCGCGTAAATTACCCTCGAAGAAACATCGAACGGCGCGCGTTCAGTTTATAGTCACGGAATCACGTGGGAAATAAAAGCTGGAGAAGCGGCAGGAGGAATAGTGTCGCGGAGAAAATTACAATCGCAAATCGTGGAGAAATATCGAA
This sequence comes from Tetragonula clypearis, assembly GCA_010645135.1. Taxonomy (NCBI): domain Eukaryota; kingdom Metazoa; phylum Arthropoda; class Insecta; order Hymenoptera; family Apidae; genus Tetragonula; species Tetragonula clypearis. Next base: position 9,841 of record WIUT01006970.1, read on the forward strand.
CCGCGTCGCAAAAAGGAGTGCCAACCTCGTCGAGTTATCGAGTCCGAAGGTCTCCGAAAAGTTTTCCCTGACGCGTGGATACACGCTCACCGGCTGTCCCGAGTTGGCTCTCTCGCGAGTATTCGTAACCTCTCCGTCTCTCCCATCCTCTTCACCTCCGCCCACTCGACTGTCCTTCAGCTCGGTGACAACTCGACAAAAATTCCCGCGACCCTCTGTCATCCCCTGCGCGGTCCAAGTTTCCCAGAAGCCGCACGCCTCTCGCCCGCGAACACGGATCTCTCGCCCCCTTCGATCAATAGTCTAGGTAAACACGTTACTCGCGGCAGACTGCGTCCCGACACCGCTCGGAAACTGCCAAAAGTGCAACGTGCATGCCGGGGGATCCCGGCGGGTGCTCGGTCCGCGCCAGGATTGCCCTTTTCCGCTCTTAACTTTCCACCCTCCCTCCGAGCTCGCCGTTAAAACACACGTTGGTCTCTTTCGATTTTTCACCGATCGCGCGGGAGGGGGGGGGGGAGGGAAGGATCGGGGATCCGATTCGATATGCCTCGATGAACGAGTTAATTGACTCTCTGTAATCAGAATATCGTTGTTTACTGAAACGGAGGAGAACATTTGTGGTTCGTGGGATTCGGGAGTCGTCTTCGGGAAACGTCGCAAGTACTTGGAAACTGCTTTCACATGTTTCATATGTCACATGTCTCGCTAGCAACAGCATCTGTCGGGTATCTGTGCAAATTTATATGTTTATAAACGCGATTAAAAAGCAGCTCACGAGTCTCATAGCGAGAACTAGGATTTTCTATGAACATTCCATGTATTCGATTCATTTCGGGGATATCTGGCAAGTTCAGCAAGATACGATAAATGAGAAACATCTGGCTATTACGTGTCGAAGTGTTGAAAGGGAAGCTTCATTTTGGAGATTTCGGTTAGTTAATTGACCTCGAAAACCACAAGCGCATATCGACGTATCCGCGGGAAGGATGTCGATGAGAATTTTGAAATTATTTGCGTCTTACATAGGTAAATTCTGAACTTTAATCTAGGATGCCAAAATTATCGGCAACTTTCTGTGTATCTGATATATATTCAGAGATTGTTTTCACATTTTGTACCGTATATATTTGGAATCCAGCGAATATTTTGAAGAAAAACTGTCCACTTCTTGATCGTTGGACGGAGCACGCTTAATCTCTGCCCGGTACACCACGTCAAAACGTAACACACACAACATCCGCCCGACATCGTCGATTCACCTTCGACTACCGAATCCACCTTCCAAGCCACGTTCGAACTTAAATCACGCTCCGCCGTCTAGAATTCTCAACTACCGGCCACCGGATAGCGGAACGGAAAAAACGAACGGAAGGAAAACAAAAGCGAGAAGCAAGAGTAGGGACGTAGTCGTAAAAAAAAAAAAAAAAATCCCCCGGAGACAGAGAGAGAGAGAGAGAAGGGGGAGGAGAGAGGGCTCGTTTCCGAAAGAGCGCACAGGGCCGGTGGTTGCGAGCGAGGAGGCACGATGGCGCGACGAATCGAGCAGAAAAGTGGGCGCCGCTGGCTTCCTCTTTCTCTCTCGCTCTCTCGGTTGGTCTGGCTTGCGAAACCGATCGTGTAAAGGAGAGAGAGTGAGTGACGAGGAGGAGAAGAGGGGGACGATCGGTCGCGTCCTGCGCGGGAAACGGCCGGCCAAAAGCGGCGCGTTACTCGCGTGCGTGCGTGCGTGCGTGCGTGCTTGCTCGCTTGCGTGCTCTCTCTCTCTTTCTCTCTTTTTCTCCCTCCTTCTCTTTCTCACTGTTGAGTGAGTGCGTGTGGCTCGTGTGCGCGCCTGTATATATAGAAGGCGGCGAATCGGGATGGCCGCGGGCCACGGGTAGAGGTGTACGCGTGGTAATACAGTGGCCATGCGAGCTTGATTACACATTGCGATCACGAGTGTTCCACGAGCGGGCGGACATAAGGCCTTTTGTCACACCATGGCCTGCGGGCAGGAAGCACGTAGCGTGACACCGGGCCGCCTCGCTGTGCAAGCGGCACCCACATTATACCGCAAGCGTAATATGTATATGACGTTGGGGTAGGGGAGGAGGGAGGGAGGGAAGGGGATACGAGAGACAGACGAAGAAGGTCGACGTAGAGAGAGGCACGAACCAAGCCAAGGCGGAGAAACGACGAGTGAGAGAGAGAGAGAGAGAGAGAGAGAGAGAAGAGATTCAGGGCAGAGGACGCGCCATAATACTCGGTGGTCCCATGCCGGTACGTGACTTGTGTGCCGCTTTAAGCCGCCGGGACGCTCGCGAGTCGGGGCGAGAGTCGTGGCCGTCCCGAGAACGGCGGGCAACCCGGTTTCTGCCACCTAAAGGAGCGCGCGCCACCGCCGGCTGCTATCGCGCCGACCGGGTTATTGTATCCGGTATCGGGTGGCCGCGAGTTTCGACCACGGTAATCGATTGCACTCTCGGGGGGAGTCGGGGAGGGCGGGCGGAGGCGGCGAGTCGTGTGCGGCGTGCCGGCAAATTGCCGAGAGGCTCCGTTTAGCGGGCCGCCTCGCGGAAAATCGGGACGCATTAAGGCGGCGTTTCCTGGAACCGTCGACAACGCGTCCCGACCCCGTGCGCGCTTCACAGACTTTTATACTCTGATGAAGCGTGCTTCTTTGTAACGTTATTTTATATATA
>WIUT01006971.1:0-12522 GCA_010645135.1 Tetragonula clypearis
AATAGATGTAAATAAATCAAAATTTTGACTAATTTTAATAATTAATAACTTTTTAAGGAATAACAAACGAAACGGCTGAAACTGAGACTAAGATTGCCTTTTCTAAATTTCACTATATATATTTTTCACTGTAAAAATTTGGAAATGCTTATGCTACATTATTCAGTATAAATAAGTAAAATAATCATTATTTGGAAAAAAAATCGCTCCTCTATCCAATACAATAGAGTCTTCAATATTCAATATGAACACAAATGTATTTCATTAATGGAATTTTTGATAACAGAATTCTTTTACGTTAAATTACCCGTATTTGAAAGGTGATCACGAATATTTTCAATTTATTTCAACATTTCAGAGTGCTACATATTTTTATTTTTTGGCTGTTGAATTAATTTGGCTGTAATTGTTTTTATGCTTCGCATTATCAAAGTCCTTTCTTCAGTGTAAACTGCATCCTTATCATTTTTGTTTAAATACTATTTTCGTTTAATTTCAGAATGTGGAAAAATTAGATTTAAAATACTATACAATATTCGATATTCATAAACGAAACGTTGATTTATCGCGGAATTAAAGATAATATTCATATTACATTCCATCAATACGGTTTTTAATAAAATATTGTATCTCTTATTTTTATAAATTCTTTTGAAATTATGAAAAACACGTTAACCGTATCAGCAATAATTACAGAAAATAATTTAACACAAGAGAATGCAACTGTTATTAGTAAATATTTTATTCGAATAATAAAATTGAAGATTCTATTATACTTCGTATACCGTTTCTGCATTTTACAATCGAATACAATACAGAGTACAAGAGGATTAAATTTCAATTTAAATATGAATTTTTAAAAATTACATTTATATCATACGTATAATAATTTTCTTTTGCTAGATATGTAGAAGATCTTCGCAACGACATCATTCTATTTTATTTTAAATCATTTTTATATTTGCTTAATATTTTAATATCCATTCAGAAATTTATTCAGAAATAATTTAGAAATTTTTTTAATAATAAAAAATAAATTTAAAATTTAAAAATTTATTAACATCACATATAAAGAATAAAAAAAAAAGAACGAGTTAAAAAGAGGGAATAATTCAGTGGTTACAGATGAAAAAAGAATGATGCTTCACTAGCAAGTGTTGAATTAAAACAGCAATAATCCTATAATCTAACTGGATGTATAAAAAAGATCAATAATAAAAAATAATAGAAAATGACATGAGAATTGGTACCTCAATGATTAAAACATCATTAAAACATATCTCTATAAGCTTATATATATGCATATCATCTACATCACAATTTTTCGTTCCTACTTTTTTACTGTATTACCACTTACTATTTCATTATATATTTGGGATTAACGAAATTGTAAATTTGCACATGTTCTTATATATTTTAATTATTAAAAACGAAAAGTGTATTCAACCTTAAGTTATTTTGTCTACAATAGAAAAATCTAAAATATACCGGTATACATTTACATCAGTATTGATCGGTATTAAAATCATAACCGAGTGAAAATCCGTAACTATGACGCTTGGAGGGAAATTAGTAATATCATAAATAATCATACAATCATATTTTATGAATTATATTTTTAAGGTTGTAATTACATAAGCTTCTGTTGTGGTTCTTTTAAAATCTTTGGTATGAAACGAATTTCATGTATGTATTACCGAGGGATAACATATTGTCTACAATGGAAAGACAGTTTTTTGTAATAAGAATGTGTATTTACGTATTATCAAATATTGGTAATTATTTTCTCATTAATTTTGATGACCTTGTCAAGCTCATCATTCTGAACAACTTTTATATATATATATATATGTGTGTGTGTTTGTGTGTGTGTGTGTGTGTGTGTGTGTGTTGCCATGAACATTTATATACGTTGCCGCTACTCGACCTTAATTTTTAAGATATTTATAAAAATATTTCTTTTGATTATCAACAAGCAAAATTGACCGATTTCGATGATTTTTCAACTTGCAATAGCATAACGCTTCGATAAGTGACATTTCAGTCCCATCGATAACTTTTTTAATTGAGAATAGTATTGGTTTAGCCTAGATATACCTTTTGGTTGACATTCGACAATTTCGAGTATCAATTCTCCAATCGTATCGATCGATTATCTGGCTGGAGACGAGATTAAAAGTGAGCGAAAGTATTCTTTTAATCTGCAATAAAAACTCAACGAAATGTCTGCAACATGTCAAAGTGGAAAATCGACCATTGTGTTATATGTGTTGTGTTAAATGTGACTGTTCACTTGATTCAAATAGATGTAGAAATTTGAACTGTTGAGCACGAAACGATGAAACAGAGAGAAGAAAATTATTCATTTAGACAAACGATATTTTTGATTAAAAAGAAAAAAAATGGACGTCGTGATTGTCTATCTAAGAAAATGAAACATGCTAAATATTTGCAAAATTAAAATTATGCAGGAGAGAGAGAGAGAGAGAGCGAGAGAGAGAGAGAGAGAGAGAGTTGAAAGTCTCGGAATGAAAGAAAAGAGTTACATATTACAAAAAAAGAAATAAAATTCGTCGTGTATAAATGGTTCGTCATACATGTGTTTATACTCTCGCTCATAAATCTTACAACATCCGGAGTTTGTAAGAGTTTCAACTGTGAAGCGGCGATATTCAAAAGGTGTGTAGACCATTAAAAAAACCTGTTTGAAAAGCTTTTACCAACGAGGACAACAAAATAAAGAAGTTGCAGTGAGCGAAGAAACATAAAAATTGGACAATTGGGAAAAAATCCTATGAACTGGTGAATCGAAATTCGAGGTGTTCGCTCATAAACGACGTGTTCATGTACGCAGACGATGCTCGATTCTGACTGTTCAGCGTCAACAGTGGAACGTGACAGCAATCTATAAGGCGGTGGGCTTCTCTTTGAGGCAAAGAAAGCAGGTGATTTAATTCAAATAAATGGCATTTCAAACGACGAGGGATATTTAAACGTATTACGTGATAACGCTATTTCGTCTAAACAACGTTTAATTGTACCAAATTTTACATGATCATGACCGTAAACGCACATTGAAAATATAAACAAATTATTTAAACCAATTTCAAAGTAAAAATTCGCTGAAAATTGAATGAAGTGACCATCCCAATCTGAATCCCATCGATCGAAAACAAATTTATAGAACATTCTATACAGCAAGAATGGAATAACAGTAGAAACTTTCAAAAAATTCACCGCACGAGTAGCAGTAACCGTGATAAAGAAACACGGCAAATGAGTCTTTGATTATTTTTTGATAAGATTTCCGAAATTTATGCAGTATTCTTCCCTTGCTTAAACGAAAAAAAAAAAAAAGAAAAAAAAAGAAAAATACGTTCACATTTTTCAACGATTATTTCATTTTTGTTACACTTCAGTACAGCAAGTGTTATAAGGTTTTTAAGTGTATAAGGTTATGTCTGCCTGTTTACGATACAGTTGGTTGATTACAAGGATGGGAGAACAGGAAATGCAAATAGATGCAACGTGATTTTTCGTGCGCAATTGGCTCGATTCATGGAAGTAAACAGTACGATACTTGCACCTAGAATCAATTTGCACAGTGTGCGTAAATATGTAATCGGTTCTCGTATACACTACTGTATAGATCGTTCTCGACTATGTACAAGAGCGTTCCAAATACAGTGCACGATTACTCAATTCCATCGTCCACCTCGGTGCATATCGATACGCGAACACTGTCCCATAGTACAGCTAATCGAAACGCGTATAAAATAATTCTCTCGGAGGATAAGAGAAAAAGAGGAAAATCTCACTGTAGGCAACAGACGCGAAACATTTGCGATACATATTTTTATTTACGATAGATGATATATCCTCCGTCCTCTTGCACAATAAGCACTGGAAGTGGAATGGATGGAATGGATGGAATTCATACGAATCTGGTAATTTCAACACTCGGTGTGTGTTCACTTAATCAATCGATAATAAAAACTTGAATTAACCGTGTCTCGTAAAAATGCAATGAATTTGTTATCTTCAGTTTTTTTCGTCAATTAATAATGTCATTCGTCGATGCTTCGACACCGATTGAAATTCATCCATTATATTTTCGGTTCGTGTAGATCGTTTAATTAAATTTCATTTCGCTCAGAATACAATGAGAAATACAAACACAACGACGCGCGATTTAATCGTACCGTGCAACCACGTATATAATACGTGTGTAATACGTGCGTTTGAATCAAGTCACTCGACATTAGCAAAGACAAATCACATATTATAGATATACGTAATTATTCAACAATTTAATTTTATTCACGAATTCTTTCCTTCTTAAGATTTTGTCATTTTACTAATTTTGACAACACTGAACCTTGCTCTGCGTACCGAATTTATCTCAAATGTGAATCGATTGTTCCATTATGATTAATCACTCCATTGCCATTAAATTTTATACAAATTTTGGTAATTATTTAGAAGGTAGATAGGTCATCACCGATTTCAATGATTCTTAAATATGTTACAGAAATCAACATTTTTAACAATCTTCTCCTTTGCACGTAGCCGCCGAACTGTCTTAGTTTCCGAGATAATTTGCAAAAATCTGCCTTTACATATTAAATCTTGCCTATACGTGTGCAAACTCGTAAGCATAGATATTTAAACAAATGACTTCTGCAAAACACCATGTGTTTGCACGCTATAAAACAGAAAATGATACTTTCTCTGTCCCAAATTAGTTGTCACATTTGGTTCGTAAATGCTGTCCCAGAATAGTTGTCAAAAAAATAAGTTGTGTAAAAAAATAAAATATAAATAAAATTTGGTGAAAATGGAAAAACTATACTTTAGGTGTATCATGTGAGTTTTTCTTTGTTATTATGTATGATATCGTTATGTTATGTACACAACAAGTTATATAATAACTGGTTATATACATAACATTATGCATATCCATACAAGTTTGGAGTGTTAGAAAATCTAATATTTTATTCCTTTTTCTCTCTACAGAAGATTTTACGTAAGGTTGATTTGGAAACATTTACAACACACGACTTTACGATTCTCTTTGATATGTCTAATTTTCACCAAGTTTTCAGAAAAATCTTTTCCTTTTCATCTATATTTATCAATTTTTTTTAAAGTTAAAATTGAACTGCCAAGTAGCTTTCGAAAGCTTTGCTCGCTTCCATGAACGAGATATAGTTGGACATAAAATGCGAGTATAGCACCGTGCTCCAGTTTATCACCTTCACAACGCTAAAGCAAAAATTGCAGAACAGCACTATCCATACCGTTATTCATTTCAGGTTTTTTGACTTTAACTTTAAAGTTATCATCCATCATTTCAACCATGCATACACTTTAAAAATGATTGCTAAATCATTGTTGTTCTGTAACAAATAAATGACAATCGAATAATTTTTTTCGTTGATTAATAAACATAATAATCTGCTATCCTTACTAAATATTTAGATACCAAATAAAATAACCCGCGTCAAAAATTGGATCAAAAATGTATATAACTGCATAATCTATTTAATATATATATATATATATATAAAACTACGTAATCTGTTCAATATATATACTATAAAAACAAATGATAAGAATTAAATTTGAGTTGGTTTATTATAGTTTGTTATATTGAATATGATAAGTGGTTGGCACGTACGTGAAATTATAGATAGAATTCACTATAGTAATTCGGACAGTTTTTCGCAAACCTCTCAAATAGTAGAAGAGTTCGGCAATGACGTACAAAGAAAAAAATTGCACTGATCGATTTCTACAATATAATTATCATAATCGGCAAGGGCGCCCGCTTTCTAAATAATTATCAAAATTTTTACAATAGGTAATAAACATTTTGTTTTAATTGCATTTCCCTCGAATTGGTATATACATAATAGCCTAGGTCTGGAATAAAAAACTGGATTTAAATCAACATGATCTACTAATATCGTCTTTTGAAAAACACAATTTTCCGTATTACATGAACAAATAGATTGTAAATGAATAGTGAATTGCATTACTATTAATTGATTTGTAAACTATTTCATATTACTTTATTACTTTATTACGAGACCGAGAATACATCTTAGAGAAGATAATTAAAAGATAATTAATAATAAGATAATTAAAAGATATTTTATTCCAACACTGTAAAAAAAGATTCTTACGTTTCAATTTATCTATATATTATTTAGAACTATGAAACATTATCGTAGAAACAAAATCTGTAAAAATCTGGGTAAAGTACACATACGGTGTATTTAGATCAGACTATAATTCGGTTGCTATTATTACAGATAAAGAAAAATTGTGGAGGAAAGTTTTGCTTAACTCTATTATCGTGTGATGCGGAGTGCATCGGTGCGATTTCAATGTAACTTTATGATTTTTTTATCTCTGCATAAATTGATTCCTCGTGCGATTCTGTGTAAAAAAATATTACAGTACAATTGTAGAATATTTTTCGAGATATTTTACGTTTTCTTCAGCTTTACTCACAATAAACGTTCAAACGTTCTACAATTGCATTTTAAACATTTTCTTATATGCTTTTTTTTTTATATTTTTCATCACATCGTTCAGTTAGTCAGTGCTCACATTTGAAAAGTTTCTGCTAATTCGTTCTTTAATGTCACCAATTGCAATAAAAGGTTGTGAATAGCCTCTGTTTTTCAAGAAGCCCCGCAACAAGTAATCAAGGAAGTTTAAATCAGGTGAACGCGATGATGAGAGCGACTCAGACTCTGTTCCAAACCATTTGTTTCCGTAAGTTGATGTCAGATAGCTTTTTACGTGTGTTATGTGCGCCATTTTGTTGGTAGTATTTTAAATTGTTTTGCATCTCTAATAGAATCTAATAGAATTTCGTGTAGTAAATCGTGTGATACGAATTCTAAAAAAAATTCGGTGTTTGAAAAAACGTGCAGGAAAATATTTAAAATATAATGGTGAAATATTTAAACAATTATTGTACATGTTGAAAAAGAAAGGTATATTTCGAAAGGTATTAACTTTTTCGCTTGTTTTATTCAGAATAACACGAGAATTCATAAAAAAAAAAAAAAAAAAAAAAAAAATCATACAGTTGCATTCAAAAAACTGAATATCACAGCTGCATTGACGCACTTCTGCAAAAAGTTGCATCACACAATAATAGGGCTTGTTAAACCATGCAAAACTTTTCTCTCGCAATTTTTTTCTATCTTCAATAACAACTGAGTAACACGGCCTGACCCAGTTACATCCTGCATATTACTTTTTAGTAGAAAAATTTTACACGAATAAAACGTTAATAAAAAAAAAAGCAAAAGTATTAAAATGTTCAAGGAATTGAAAATAAAATGGAACGAAAATCGTAGAACCGAAATTGCTATTCGTAATATAATTCGATTGTTTATGTTCTTTTTTTTTCGTTGAATTCTCGACTAGTCAAAGAGATCGGCTACAGACGTGATAAACACCAAGGAACAAATTTGCTAGTCACTTTTGATAGTAGATACATTTTAACCACGAAAGCTGTTGAATATTCACTGTTTTTCAGTGACAAAGGTGCCGCGGCAACGTCATACATAAATGTTTATAATAGTAGGTCGTATTGAAATCAAATGATTTTGATGAACAGTCTGTAAAAGTTTGTACCTGATAAACTGGCTAAATTAAAGTTGATGAAAAATAAATTAATATTACCAATCCAATTATTACCGACTCAGAGATATTTGACAGATCAACAGAAAATAGAGGTACAAGCGAGAATTTTTAACGATGGGGGAAATTTTTTTTACTACCGACGTTATATATACATAAGTATAATTTCAATATAAAATGTAATTCACTGCCTTGACTTCGTACAGTAGAATATGTGTACCGAGAATTTTATTTTCGTCCAAAAATAGTATTAAGTATATACGTAAGCAAATTATAATATTTCTTTTTTATAACCAGAAGCATAGGAAATTAAATAAGGTTTTCAAATGCTTAAAAAAATATCAAAAAAAAATGATTTTTTATATATAAAAATGAGTTTTTCATAAGCGTAACATTTAAGAATAAAATCACATGTAGGATTCAGAAGCAATTTGTCAGTTTCCTTTATTTTCTTTTTCTGAAATTACTTTTGATAAAAAATATAAAAGTTAGGAAGTAATTTTCTTCTGTTTCAAAAGATCAAATATATAATATTGAATTACTTTCTTGTCCCTCAAAAATCTTTTTAATTTTTATTTATTTTCATATTTTGCTTCTGTTAGATATTACTATTTTTAATACAATTCTTTGTTTCATTTTGTATCAAAAGGTGCTTGTATCGAATTATATGTTTTTAACATTTGTCACAAAGGGATGAATTTTGGATGAATTTATTCGTTCGGATCACAAAATATCTTCAGCATGATTCTCTACAATAAATAACATTATTATTTTTCTAAAAATGAAAGAATAAATTCTCAATCTTTTGATATTCTACTTTCTTCGTTTTTTAAACCGCTCGGTTTAACGTTGACAATTTCTGACGGGAAATGAAAATTACTCGAATAATCGAAATAATCATCAAAAAAATTGTCACACGTATTATGTACATATATCATTATTTTAATTATAATTAATTTCAACAAAAAAAAAAAATATATTTTGATTTTTAAACAACTAAAAAATTATAATAAGATTGAAAAGTAATCTATATTCGATGTGTATCTGAAAACGAAAGGAGTTACAGTTCTGTGTGGGCATTTATTTCAAAGCTACATCTTTTCTCTATAAATATTCCAAATCTCGATTACTTTGCGTAATGTAATCACGAACAATATTGTATGGCGTGAGATTACGTGTGCACGTAATGTCTGAGAGGTTCAAGTAACTCTATCTTGAGAACGAAAGGAGCTATTAAAATGAAAAAAAAAGAAGAAAAAAAGAAAAGGGAAATAAAACTTTGGTACATTTTTGCCATCACGTTGCCGGCAAGTTTTTTCATTCCGTCAACGAATGAAATCTGCTTCTCTGCTTTTGATCAAGGAGCTCACTGTTGCCTCAACTTCATCATCCAACTTGAAATGAATGTTCCTCGAGATTCTCTTCAATTCTAGTCGAGAGTGCCAGATCTGGGCTATAAGTTTCCCGCCGTTTGAGATTCGATCTCACTGTTCGCGCACGATACGCAAACTCTTTCAAATATACGTAGAAAAAAATGCGATTATTTTTTTTAGCCAACTCAATATTAACAGATTGTATTACTTATTGCGGGCTAATAACTACATAATCAAGATACTGCCCCTTCGCCTTGAACGTAATGTTACTATCGGAGGAGGCGATCTGTATCGATCGGATTAAACGATTTTTCCTTTAAGCAAATTGTTAACACTTTACTGAGGTGTCAGATGAGTTTTCTGCTATGTACGATCTGCATCTTAGCAGTTAAACTATTTCTTAATTATCTTGAACCGACGAGAACCGGAGAAGACATTGTCGTTTTTCTCTTTGTCGGCTTCGAAGATTTTTGGACTTTAAGATGGTGATGGTGTGTGTGTCATTGAGATCGTTTGTCAACTCCGGAGCGAGAGTGTTTTGTTTAAATAATTTCACATAACACACTGCTTAGAAATTGCAAAAGGGAGTTGATCAGATTGGAGTCAATTCTCCAGCAGTAGCTTTTTGTCAAATCTCGCAGCAGTATTTATACATAGCAGATAGCAATTGAAACCTTCAAAAAATTGTAAAGCGATATTTCCTTCATCCGAAATTCAACATCTCTAAAATTCATCGCCGAACACTATTTTTTTTTCTAAAATTTTTTCACGTTACTCGATTGCAAAATAAGAGTTGGAGTTGGGTTTGTTATGTATGAGCAATTTTCATTGACAGTGTGCGTAGAATTTTGAAAATAAATGAGTTAATGCTAGTTTTAGTCAGACATAGATTAACCATCTTCTTTTCATATGATATGTACAATGTACTCGTAAATTCGTCAAAAGAAGTTTAACAGTTTAACAGTTATTGGAAGATTTTTTTTTAAAGCGGGTCAAGTCCATTTGTAATAATCAGTAATTAAAACAACTTTCTAATCGTGTTAATTAATTGAAGTTCAAGACTATTATAACGTAATAATAAAGAATTGTCGGAAAACAAATAACTTCGTTTTACATGAAATGAAACGAAAAGATTCTGCCTCAACAGAGACATTTCTAGAAGAGACATTATCAACCAGAAAAAGAAATACGGACGGAGAAATTATACATTGTCTGAAAAGGTATGCCAAATCAGGTTTAAACATTACAAAACTTTTTATAAAGTATTTATGGAAGAAAATGCATAATTTAAAATTCTAGATTTATCTGGGAAACAAGGAAGGCTAAGAAATGCTAGCAAAATAATTTTGTCACCATTGTACAAAACTTCAAGACTTGCAACAATATAAATATAACTGGCATTATTGTTTTATAGTTTTTATAGTTGTTTTATTACAAATTCTTTTATCATATAACTCGAAATATTCGTCAATAAAGTCAACTTTACGTTTTACTTACATATTTCCATTTTAATTAGCATTCTTTATTAGAAACGTGGAGTTCAAAAAAGCCTACTTCAATTGGTATTGTTCATCTTTTTTTTTAAATTTGTTATTATTGAAAGTGGTGTAAGCCCATTTATAGCTAAAAGAAAATCTTCCATCTCCTCTAACAATTTTATTAATTATTATTACGCAATAAAATTTACCGTGTTTATGATGTTTTAAAAATGCCAATGTTTTTTTTTAGTTGATTCAAACGCAAACCATTAACTATCTTAATGTATCAATAAATGAACTTATACAGTTAAGAAAAAAAAACGGCTTATACACCTCGTCGACAATGATAATCGAATAATCGATTGCGCGGATTACGATTGACTAAGCCCGATCACGTTGCTAGGAATTCATTCATATATTAATATTACGCAAAAAAGATATATTAATATTATACTATACTATATAATAGGTATTACTATACGAGTCTTAAGATTCGGTGAAGAATCCACAGTACAAATCAGAAGAAAGCACATAAGCGCAACGAAAAGCACCCACAAACAAAATAGCAACATTTTCACTGCAAGAAGTTACGAAATGAAAAGTTTTACTCTAATTAATTAATTAAAAATTTCTGTGAAATTATAAAGCATCAGTTTTTAGTTATACTCTTACAACGTCATACATTATCAGAGAGACCGACAAAGACTACTACAATCTTGTAACGACTACTAAGGTCATTTGTCTATACTAAGCAGTCAAAACTCAAAATTTATTACACTGAAAAGTCTTTATCAATATCTTTGAAACTAATAAATACTCGAAGCGTATATTTGGGATTTTCTCTCATGCCCTAAAATTTCATGTTGATTTGGTATTTTTTGGAACAATATTTTACTTGTTTACTTTTTTGTTCTCGTTAATATATAGCATCGTTTCTAAACTGATTGTGAATTTCACCATACCAAACTTTTAACATACGTGGATACGTTATTCTATTCGTTCTGACATGCTGGATACGGATATCATATCCATTTTTGACAGAAATTACAAATATATGCACACAATATATATACCGGTAAAAAGATATATTAATATTACGCTGAAAAGATATATTAATATTATACTATATACTATATAATAGATATTATTATATATACACAGGTACTTATTATATACACAAATTTTATATAAATACAATATTAATAATACTAATAAATATACTAATAAATGCAATACTAATAATACTAATAAATATACTAATAGAATGCTAACAAATATACGAATAAATACACAGATACAATACTAATAAATATACTAATAAATACAATAAAATATAATATTAAATGTACTAATGTAATACTAATAAATATAATAAAATATAACAATACTAATAGCACTAATAAAAATAACAAATATAACAAAAGAAGTACATAGCAAATATAATAGTAAAAAAAAAATACGTTATGCACGAAGATCATTTGTTTGTTCGCTTCGAATATCGCTACAAGAATGAATCTTCTTTACGTATCGTCATCTTTATTTATAGGATATCACCTTAAATATAATAATGATTCTGAGAATGCCAAGAAAGTAAAAGTATCGATATTAGTTTGAACTGGATGAACAACACACTTTTATCTCTTTTTGTTTAAAATTTAATACGTGATGTCTATAAACGCATCGCGGCACGAAAATATAATAAATCATTCCTGTAATACACATAAAGATATTTTGTGAGTAGCTGGTAAAATCTTATCTTTCCAGGAATTATTATTGATCGTGCTATTTGTGAAACTGATTTCCAATTGTTCTTGGTGATAATCGACAGCATCGCAGAAATATACGAAGAAAATTGTTCTATGTCGGTATCTATAATTTCTAAGTATCGATAATTATAAGCAAATTATACTACAAGAAGAAACCACACATGTATATAGCATGATATATCATAAATACGTCGAAACATCAAAACGTATCATCAGATGTTTTTATCAATGAACTTTTAC
>WIUT01006972.1:0-12522 GCA_010645135.1 Tetragonula clypearis
TATATATAAATGCCCAAAGTACAGTGTTCTCTATAAAATATTTGACGCGTGAAATAATCTTCTATCCTTGTCTTTCTATTTAATTTCTCAAACGTACGAATACGGATTACGTGAAAATCCAATTGCAAGCCTAATCACGAGCGAGAGAAGTATACAGTTTTTCGAGAAAGGTGGAAACAATTAAATTTTGCCATTCGCGTGAATTTTGAGGGCGAATGAATTGAAGAAAGAGAATTAGAAATAAGACGGGGCGAATATAACGATGACAGACGTTGCCCTGCGATATTAATTTCAAACGGTCAAACTGGCAAAAAAGACGCGTCACGTTAAAATTAGAGATCTATTTTACCAAGAACGATGAAATTTATCATTCAATTGGTTAATAACTAATAAACTGAGTTGGATATATCCAACCGTCGAGCGTGAATGCGTTAAGAAAGAAGAATTAAGAAGCGAGATATAGTACTTAATTGAATTTTCCACTTGGGATACTTTTAACCGAGATAACGGATTGGCGTTGCAGCCGAACGATGACACGCGAAACTTCTGAAACTACGGCGAAATGGCGGTTCGATGCCGCGCCATCGACCATTTTAATCGTTCTTCCTTTATAGCTCGCGCTGTAACCGATCGACCCAACCCTATCCGATTTACGAGTCTCTGGCTCTTTTTTTTTTTTTTTTTTTTTTTTTAGAGTGAGATATCGAAGGTAGCTCGATGGATAGTAGTTACAACGATCGAAACGTGTTTTTGCAAACGTGTTCTCCTTCGTCGAGAAACCGCGTCGTTTAGAAACTTTCATTTTGCATACCAAACTCCCTCTGACCCTAGTGCCATTTTTGTTTTTTTATTTTAAAAACTTTACAACTCTGTTGCTAAATTTTACTTGTACGTTGGTACATTTCCTCGTACTGATTATTATTTTTTCGATGTTTCCCGATGGTCACAGTGGCGCTGATTAAACGAAAAAGAATGTTACGTTGCATAATTTTGATGTTCTTGCCGATTAATGTAAAAAAAAGAAAAACAGTATTAATATTAGATTATTGATGAAATATCAACCAAGCGTCAGTGCGATGCTTCGTCTCTGAACGAATAGGATTCAAATTCAAGCAATTAAAATATCGGATAAAATACAAATTTAATATTAATTCGCCAGCTGTACCAGACATTAAACGCACCGTCAGAAGATATCATTTTCATAACTCGCAGCTAATCAACCAAGCATTATTTTACTATATTAAATCCACTGTCAAAAGTTCGGCTTTAATACACCCGTGAAGTGCCTATTCAATTATCTGAATGAGTGGCCACTAGTCTTGATCTACGATAAATAACATCAAATAGTTTCTTTTTTTCTTTTTTATTGCACGAATAACTCTAATCGCGTGACTTCCTAATCGGTTCCATCAATAATTCTTTGAGACAAGTCGGCTCTATTGAATTTCACAATTTCACGAGAGACTCTGTCAGTAGTAACTCTTCAGAAAATTCGATTATAATCGTTTCGAATGCCGCGACTTATCTCGCCGGCTTTATCAGCGTCCTTGAATTGCTCTACCATTTTCTTGCCGGTGAATCGCAGAGTGCAATCGAATATTACATTGAGATACGCGCGCGAGTATGCTAATCCCATCCCTACGCTGATTCGCGTGGACTGAAAAAAAGAGAGAGATAGAGAGAGAGAGAGAGAGAGAGAGAAAGAAAAAAGAAAATTCCGTCTGCGTCCTTCTTCGTTCTTTGACGGCTGTGCACTTCGCGACGCAAAGCAATGAAATTTCTCGCGAAGGGAAACTTCGCCTTTCGACGCCGACGATAAAATATGAAAACCCTATTTATCTTTGGAGCGCGACAGTGCCCCAGCTTTCTCGCCAAATAAATAGAATTCGTAACTTCGGCTCCTACGTTTTCTTCGAATTTTAAGGTGAAGGATCTGATAAATATTTCGAAGCTTTTTTAAAAATTTAGCTTTAAAAAAAAAAGAAAAGAAGAAGAAGATTGTTAGCGAAACAAGAACTCGTGTGCGCGTGAGGTCGGAAAAGATATTTAACATGTCGTGTTATTTAATTACTAACTTGCATTTTCTCTGCAGTAAGATTGTGAGAATTATTTTTGGTCTTTCCGTCTGACAAATTATTATCGATTTTTACGATGAAACTTTCACGAGGGGTATCCTTTTTTTTTAAATTAGAACATTGAAATTAATCTTTGAATTAATAACGCGTAAAATATTGTTATCAAATTCGCGATTATCGATTCTAATATGTTTCTGTAAAAATCTATATCCCTCTTATTCTTTTCAGAGTCAGTTGCAGTTCAAGTTACGAAAATTTCATTTCAGACACAAAGTAGAGTACACCTTCGTGTACAGTGAGGAGCAACAACTCTATGAATTATAATTCCAGAAAATATATGATAAAGATCGATTAGTAAAATTCACCCCCTCTTCCCCGTGTAGTTTTGCAATTTCACTTTTCTCATCTGCTCGAACTGAGAAATAGCTGAACCGTTCAATCCCCGTCGAACTAACGCTATTTTCCCAGTCCCAACAATAAATTTATCCTCGAAAGGGAAAACCCACTTTCCGTGAACACACAGCCTCAACTGCAGAAATATTCGTTCGCGTGTAAAACAGTCATTATCAAAATACAATTTTCGAGGGGTTCTATTCGCAAGATGCAACGATGTGAGAGGCATCGCTTTGCATCGAGGATCTCCCTTTGACGACGACGCGTGAATCTCTAGCAGAAATACTGATGAAAGGTACGTACCTTTTATCCCCGCGAACAAGGACACACACTTCTCTATGTTTCTAGTTAAATTAATACTCGAGCATCATCTGACATCTGCGTTGCCGCAGAAATCCTACATCGATTCGTCGATGTAAATCTTTCTCTCGTCCAATTAGTAACACACGGAAAAGAGAAACAGAGCACGTTGGTCCTCGAGAAACAACTGGTTCCGCATGCGGAACGATTTGCCGCCTTTTGTAACGCAGATCAGATTTTTCCGTAAAATCCTCTCGTCTTTCTTGTTGAATATTTTTGTCAAATATAAAGTTTAAATAGGCATAACATAATGTACGCTATACCGCTGAAGGATTTACGGCACGTTGGCAGTGACTTCTTCAAAATAATAGAGGTAAAGCTTTTCTTTACAAATTTAATTAAACATTGCCATCTAGTGACAATAATTTAAAAAAAAAATAACTTAAATAAAATTTTGTGCAGTATCAAAAAAACGACATTAGTTATGAGTACCCTTATGTTATAAATATTTAAACTGAATAAATATTTCGTTCGTAGTACTTATTAGTATTATTATATTCTCTACGATGTTCAGAAGATGATAAGGAAAAAATCGATTTCCTTTTTTTCGTAAAAAAAAAACACGAATTTACATAAACATCTGCCTTTTATTGCCATTTACGTTACACGAAAGCCGTGGTTTCGTCGTAATTTTTGAATTTTACTCTTCAGCCTTTTAGGATTCTGCTTCTGAAGCGGTGAATTTATGAAACGGCTGAAAACCGTGGCCTGGCGGAGGATGGTAACACAGGGTAATTTGCAGTTCGTTTCGTCGATGGGAATTAAAGTGAATCTGGTTTTACTGGTGGCCACCGGCGTACAGTTCAGAGCGATTTAAACCCGTAACTGCGCGTGCATAGTTCGGAACAAATAATCGTACAAACGCGGATTATTCGATCGTTTACGTTGCCTCGATTGTTCGGGCGAAATTGCGTGCAACAGAGTGAATGGAAATCAACCTACGAATGGCACTCCCGTTTTGTTTTCTGCCCCCGCGTGTGCAACAATCCCTCGCGACGTGTTTAATGCGATAATCGTGTAATTTATTTTTTATTAAAAAAAAAAAAGTTCTTTTCTTGTTTCTTCCTTTCACGCTGAAGAGCTTCTCGTGTAAGTTCGTGAAGATGAGATCAATTAATTGAAGCATTTTTTTTTTTTTTTCGGTGACTCGAACGTCGAATTGAATGGAAATACAAAACGTTAAATATAACGAAGAATTAAAGTTTCTCGATAATCTTTTAATTTTTAAGATTCGATTTTAGAAACATTGCGTTATTTAATATTTTATCTTTGACAAGCGATTCGAGAAGCGATTGTAAATGGAGATTATAATTGAAAGTGTATTATTCAATATTTTCTGAAATACGTTCTTTCTGCATTCAAATATAAGCTAAATCGAAGTTGAAATTATGTTTATATTATTGCTTTTGTGTTAGTGACGTAACACATCGTATCGCGTGTGAAAATATTTTTTTAAGAATCGGCGCATCGACACTGGTAATAATTACCATGTTAATTAATGCGCTAAATGAAATAAAGTAACATTCGTAATAAAAAAAAAGTTATTTACATTAATGAAAAATACTGAGAAACAGAGTTGTTTTAATATCTCAAAAGCAAAGAATACATTCCATTTCTGTGTCAAATAAATACCGAAATTGTATATTCATCTAAATTATGTAAAATCTTTGATCTAATTGATGAACAATGAATTTAGATAGAACAACTATTCTCAAGATTGATTAATACGATTTCTGAAGACTGCAAAATTATGCAAGGTTGATTTGCGGTATCAGAAGAACGAGAAATCAATCATCTGATTATAAAATCAAACTTCATTACAGGGGATTGAGAAGATTATGCATTATATTAATATATAGGAATTATTATGGAATATATATATATGGAATTATTATTTTTTCTACGTGTACGTGTCACTACAACACGATATTTGCAGTTTTAATGGAAAAAATCGACAATACTGTTATCAGCGCGGTCGTGTACAGTATACATATTTCAAACAACCGTATCGTGCGATTGCTTTTTGACAGAAAATGGCCATGACGAAAGGGACAAACAAACAATAGACCGCCGAGTGAGAGACGTAAAATTAACCACGCGTTAAATTCGACGTGTTTCGCGAATCGAAAGGCCAGCACGTGATAAATAACAGGCAAGAGTTTACGGTTAAAATATAACGTAATGAATGAACTTGACGCGCCAGAGTTTATTTTTCACTAAATTTGATTTTGAACGTCGAACCGTTCACGAATGCGAAGAGGTAATCGCATTTGTGAGAAATTCAAGGATGCAAAAAAAATTCCCGAAATATTCTAAAAACAAAACGAAACATCGAAGGCAGGATATAACTCATTTAACGGGAACAAATTTCTATTATCGCTTTTAAAAAATGTGAAAGTCCGCAAAGATTCCAAAAAAAAAAAAAAAAAAAAAAAAAAAAAAAACACGAAAAACTGTACGATACATGAAATTGTAAGCACAATTCGTACATGGCAAATATTTCGAAACGTTCGTCAAAAGTGAAATTTGAGCTTGAATAGGACGGATCGTCGGAGCTTTAGAGCGCCGTCAAGATCAATCGTCAATCATGGATCACGAGCAGGAAGGTTCTCGCTAGGAGAACATCACACAGAGAGAGAAATTGAATTTAACAACGCAATTTCCATTTCTCTATTTCACCGGGCGTGATGGATGTTCGAGGCACGTCTCATCCGTCCTGGAACGACTCCGGCCGAGAGTTTCGCGCGTGTTTCTCGCCAGGGCTCCAATAACTTTCCTCGAAACACGTACTACAAAACGTTCCGTGCCGGACGCGTTATGGATTTTACAAAAGTGCTTTTTAACTTCTAACGTGCGACGTCCTATCCCCCGATACATCCCAAGTTCCCATGGCTGCAACCCCCTTCGATCGATGCAACTTTAAATTCAACCTTTTACTGGGACGACGATTTCGTTCCGCGATTTCGTGGGTGGGCGTAGTCGCGGATTCAAGGGTCGTTCAGACAGATATTTTAGAAAATTTTCGTTGCACACTTTCCGTCGATCAATAGCGTTGAAACGCTTCTTACTTTGACATTCAACGTTATTCATAGATTCGATACAATTTTTCGTTATGAAGTGTATAATTTCAAAATTGTATAATGTATAATACAATTGTCGTGACTATTACTCAATAGTGCTGTTTAATTTTTTTTTTTCGGTTACAGAGACAGACAGTTGTTCCAACATTGCGAGAATAATGGATTTTAAACGAGAGAACTGATTAATTTCAATTTTAGGGTAACTTGAAGTTTAGGAATGAAATTCGATGTATAAGAAAATTTCACGTTAACTAGAGCTCACAGATATCGCATTTAATGATTCTTCCCTTCGTTAAATATGCATTCTCGTTTAGTGTTCGCATTCAATTAAGATATTCAATTGATCAAGCTCCAATACTAAATGGAATTGGATCTCTATTGTGATCATCGCTATCTGTGTTATTTAAGATTCCATATATTGAAAGCATAGAAATATGGAGACACTTAATGATTTATTGTTGTTAATGAAAGTTCGATGAATCGAGACACTCAACAATATTTAAATCGATCATCCCTGCTGTAACTCTAACATTTCTATCAAAAAATTTAGGAATACTGAATAAACAAATATGAATACTGAAACTTTGATTAACTGTGTATTAAAATGTCAAAATTATAATATTTTTATATATAAAATTATAATATTATATAATATACATTTTTATATTATGTAATTCCTATAACATTCTTATATTATAATACTCTGTCATAGTATACTCCAGTTATGATATTCTTCTTTCTCACAGCACTGTGCCAAGAAGTTTGCTCTGTGCGAAAATCGACGAATGCTCCAAATTTTCGATGCACCGGCGCAAGAAATATTCTGTAACTTTTATATACATTTCCAAACTTCACGACGATCGTTCCTCGCCTAATGTGACTTTAAAACGTTCCATGTACATTCCCTACGGTTAGATATCCGAATATTTTCGCCAGTCGGTGTATCCTATCTCCCTCGCGAAAGGATATTTTCGAGGTACATTTTCGGGGAGTTACTAAACAAATCTGGGGATTTGCCCCATTATTCGAGAGCTAACGGTTCAATAACGCGCGAACGTGCATCGCAAATGGACGCGACCGCGCCATTTTCTTCCCCTTTTCGAGGCATCGATTTCCCATCGACGAAAACACGGTGAATCTTAAACGACGTTGCTGCGAGTTGGAACACAGGTTTCCAATGTACTGTTTCGTATTTCTCGACGACGCGGCGGTGCAAACGAGGAAAATTAAACGCGAGAGGCAACTCTCTCGCCTCTACTTCTCTCTTTGAAAACGAAGAACCGAGTTTACTACTCAATGTGATTCGATGATTTATCTCCGTCTCTTATCTAAATTACACTTTTGCTTCCCGATAAGATTGGGGAAAGGTGTGACTGGCCGACCATCTGTTTTCAATAAGCCGTAATCTAATGTCTGCAACGAGAGGACATTCGACACTTCGGAATTATATTTTTACAATCGATGTTTCTTGCCTCCGTGCATTTCGAGTGAAAGGAATCCCTTCAAAATGAAATCCCTTCGTTGTAAATCAAAAAAGAGAGAAAAAAAAAAAGAACTGGAAGTGTTAAAGGAAATCTATAACCGAAAGTCCCTTTTCTGCTTTTACAGTATCAGTTCCGAAATTCGTGACCCATTTTTCACCATTCCGTCGTCCGTCGTAGGAATTTCAATTAAATTTTGACTCAGCCACGTGAATCGAACGCACTGATCTACTGTAAACCTTTTAGGAGAAACTTTCACATACCGGGTAAAAAAAAAAAGAGAGAAAAACTGCTCGAACACCGATGAATATTTTATGACGAAACGTAGATGAATCCCAACTAACTGCAGACACCAGTTTACCCTGCAAAATTCCTTCATTTCGCGTGTTCAATATTTCGCATTTGCATCTCTGTACAAATTTTCAACGAATTTGTATTGAAAAGTTGGATTCAAAAAGGCTGGGGGATTTATTTAACAATCGCTTCATCCCATGGTAAATATGGAATTTCACATTTCCAAAACGGAAATCTACGCGCCCCTGATACGGAAAATTAAAAGCCGAATCATTCAGGAGGAGTTGCATTTTCAGAAGGAATATGCCGGCTTTTCACGATTTCCCTGTCGGTTTGCCAAACCAAACTGACAACAACAGCAGTGTCGCTCAAGCGGTAACAAGTCATCGTTACGTTTTTCCTGGTAAAATACGATATACAGCAAAACGTGAAATACCGAAAATCGGGATGGACGATATTAATCAGGGAACGTATTGATAATACTGACGGTAAATAAAGTCCGGAAACGGCATTCCTCGCAAATAACGCGAAGCACGATTTCGATTAAATCCTCCGCGCATATTTATCGTGTCATTCGAATGAACCACTCCCGCACATTTTGTTGACTTTCGGAATTTTATTTCAACTAGAGGGGAAAAAAAAAAAGAAAAAAAGAAAACAGAAAAAGAAAAACTTCGTTCGAGTGAAAAAAAATAAGAAAAAAATATATTATTTCGCGCGCGCGCGCGAGAGAGAGAGAGAAGAAGAGGGGGAGAGAGTTCAATTAATTTTCGTGCGAGAATCTATTCCATTTCCGGCTGCTGCGGTACGAAATGAGCCGTAAAGCAAGGCCGATCCAATATACGCGACAGAATTCATGGCGAGGCATCCTCGGGAGCGATGCAATTCGCGACACGAGTGCTCCCGACATAATTAACTCGCGCGACGATTCAAGTTCTCGCGTCCGTCCATTGTTTGGCCCGCGAATGAAATTCTTCCGTTGAAAATCGCGCCTGGCCGCGCGTCATTCCGTTCGTTCTTCCTTTCGCGGCCGGCTGATTTATCGACCAAGGAAACGGCTAACACCACGAGGGTGACAAAACCGGGTTAGAACGATATAGGCTCGATGTCTATTAAATATCGTTTCTTGACGATCCAATTTTCAATGTACAATGGCTCGCGAAAGTGATTCAAACACTTATTGCTAGAATAAGTGGAAGAAGAATTTCAGCACGCTCTAATGTCTTACTCTTATCTTTAATATTCAGATTTTTAATATCGTGGATTTTGTAATACAATATATTAACATAACGATAAAATACAATATATTAATA
Source organism: Tetragonula clypearis (assembly GCA_010645135.1). Classification (NCBI taxonomy): domain Eukaryota; kingdom Metazoa; phylum Arthropoda; class Insecta; order Hymenoptera; family Apidae; genus Tetragonula; species Tetragonula clypearis. Next base: position 8,997 of record WIUT01006972.1, read on the forward strand.
TATCGTACGAGATATATTTTATTATAAATACAATAATTTATATTATATATTGCATATTGTGTATATAATTTGTAATTTATATTTATCGTATTATTTTTACTATACAAATTTGGTACCTGTCCTAAGACATTTGTGTATATGTGTTATATAAGTCACGTTGAAATTTCATCAAAATTGTAATGAAAGAATGCGATGATTATACGTGTCAGTAAAAAACCAATCCAACACAGATATATTTAGTAACAGCTTAGTATATAGTATGAATAGTGATCCCGATCATGTAACACGTTAAAAATGACCCTACTGAATGTCAATGATTACTCGTATAGCGGCCTGGATTAAATATATCTTGCAATTTCTGTCTATATCGTCGAACTTGTTTCAAACTTCATGAATATGATTATGATAAATCGAATTTCACTAAATGAAATGTTTTATGTAACGTTTTATGTAAACTAAAGGCTCTGTGGTAGGTGTTTGAATGTTAGCCGCTAAAAAATTGGCATCATTTTATAAATAACGTCTACCTTCTCTACTTTGCTTTTAATACCCTGTACATACAATACATGCAGATACATACTGAGCGTTTTATTAAGACATTCTGTACCACCTCATTCATACCCTTCGCGCTATATTTTTCATTAAAGTCACTCATATTTCTAACGTGTACAGAATAAATGATGATGTGCACCATAGGTGGCACAATATGGAAGTAAAGTTTAATAAAAAACAGCGCAACGTAGAATGAACTATTGTACGTGCGATAACGTTACAAAGCTAACTGTACCAACATCGCAAAAAAAAAAGGAAATAAATAAATTGATATTTCTTTTTTTTTATTAATTTTATTAATTATTTATTTCTTTAATTATTTATATTAATTCCTTCCAGCGAGTATTACGAGCTTTCGAAACTTTATAGACTCTCATTTCTTGAAACCTTGAATATACACGAATAAAAGTATACCCAAGTATGAGTAATTACGTAAAACATTTGCATCACGATATGCAGTAGCATATTGTTTCATCATAATACTTAAAATACTTGAAATTTACACAAAAATCGAAAATCACTACACGTATGTTAATTGCAGTTAAAAATGAAATATTGAAACGAAGAATAATTAACATTTAATCTCCTAATAATAATATATTCTAACAATATTCCTTAATGTGCAGTTAGCATTTCACTTTTCTTATCAGTCTTCCTTATCACCAACATTTATCCAAAGTTAACAAAGAACAAGATAAACGATCGTTCCATGCTCAAAACCCGAAACGTTGCTAACTGCAGAGTTTCGAGTTAAACAGTTCCAACAATAATTCCCCCTATTACCCTAATCCCACCCTGTTCAACTTCTTATCTCGAATTTCTAAATTCATAATGCTGGCGGTGCATATTTCTCGTTATATGCTGGCGAACCCCGACAATACGAGCGATACAATGAAGATCGCAGTATCATACGAATACCGTTATTACCGCGCCGCTTTATACGGGTCACAAAACCGGCATAAACTTTTCCGGGTAATAGCATGAATGAATTAGCAATGGAACGTGCATCCACAGGAAATGCATCGGAAATGATTGATATTTTTCTGAAACGCTCGGCAAGATTAGCACGAGCATCGTGAATCATCATGACGCTCACGTTTCAACGTAAAAAAATGCAATTCGACGCTAAAGATCATTTACTTCGAGGCAAACTATCCATCCAGCGTTAGTTTCAAGAATGAAAGCACACTTCCGGTAACCATACTTGACTCTAAGTAGTCATTTAAAGATTGCACGGACACGAAGCTAAATCGAGCAGAAAACGCACCTAACGAGTAAATTTGTTTCTACGAACGAATGAATTTCCCCACCCAAAATTTTTATATACAAATATAAAAATACTCAATGCTGCTTCAAATTTATTGCTACCTCTCGAAGAAAATTTTTAATCAACACTATTCTGATGAATTTGACAAAAATACCGAGTTTGATTCTTTTAACTTATGTTATTAATTGAATGCTAGAGTTTAAGTTGCGTTATTAATTGAAGTCCAAGACTTCTGTATAGTGCAATATCTGCAAAAAAAAAAAAAAAAAGAAAAATTGAAAAGAAAACAGGAACAACGTTAACGCGTGCGCGCCAGCTTCTTTAATCTTTCGAGTTTCTTTTAACTTTTAAAACCGATTAAATGCAGGAAGAACAAGAGTGAGGGGGAAACAGGGAGAGAAAAAGAAAAGAAGGAAAAGAACGACGAAGGAAAATTTGCTGTCGAGGAATTACCGAACACACGAAAGAACAAAAAATTACGGAACTGTCGTATTAGCGGTATACTTAATTTATTGATCCATGTAGTGTATCAAGCATCCCGCGTATACGCGACACTATAACATTCGAGCACGTAGTGTTACAAATCCAATCATAAGAGCTCCGCGTGACTCGTTGAAAGCTGCGACCGTGTGGGTCGAATGTCGTGAACAATTCTCGTTACAGCGTAACGAGCAGTCTTTAAAGGTTTCTCGTGCGAGCATCGATAAACTGCACCGAAACATACCCTGCTTTCATAAAGCTCGCTGCCGCTAATGCATGTTTGCCTTCGCAAAACGTACGATATTGGTCAAACGTTTCGGGCCATTATCTCTATTTTTGCTTTGAACCACGGGAATGGACTCGAAATTCGATCAAATCGTCCGCAAAACGACGAAATTGCTATACGCTCGGGGAATTTCACTCCGAGTATAAAATGGCGGTTGACTGTAGTCCCGCGAAAGCAACATTTATTAACGGAAAGCTTTTGTAGACGTCACAAATATCTCTTCTTCTCTATTACAAACCCATTAGAGACACAATACAATGTATTTAGTAGAATTTTGTAGAATTTTGTTTTATAAATTCATCAATATTGTAACGAGCAGACTGCGCGAAATTCAAGTCTTCGCGAAATATTAAGGTGTGCCTTTTGCACGACTGCACGGAGCAAAGAAACGAAAAGACACGTGCTGGTTAAATTTTGAAATAACATAAAAAATGGTTTATCGCAGCGGTAAAAATATTTTTCTGACTCACTTGTTTGACAAAGAAAGAGAGAGAGAGAGAGAGAGAGAGAGAGAGAAAAATTCGAAGTTACTCGAGGTTAGTTATTGCGCGCAGATAATTGACCGCGAATTTTACGAGGCGCCATCGTCGTTGTGTCTCTGAAAATGTTTGTCGATCGTTTCGAATAATAACACGCGCGCGCGAAAAATAACACGGAGCCGCTTATTCTCCGATTACGAGGCGTGTGCGTGCACGCGTCTCCACTCGGTAGAAGACCTCGTGAATTTACAAATTACCCTTCTCACTCGATGCACGTCCTGTTCACGGTTTATTTCACTCATGAAAGTCGTCGTCGTCATCTCGCGACCCGTTTTCTTCTCTTACCCCCCTTCGTTTTCCTTTGTCGAACACGTCGCCACTCTCGCGACACACACACACACACACACACAAACACACACACACACACACACACACACAGTGTTACCGTTAACTCTTCACGTT
>WIUT01006973.1:0-12522 GCA_010645135.1 Tetragonula clypearis
GTAAGAGGGATTGATGTCATATACATCAGTAACATTTATCTATTGAACTTCAATTTAAATATACGATTCTCTCCACACACACACACACACGCACACACACACACACACACAGAGTGTCCAGAATTCAAACGTTAAAACTTCGAGACTAACTAAAAGGAAAATTTCCCTTAAACGTTTGCTCGTTTCTGTTCCATATTCTGAGGAAATCACGAGAAACGAAACGGTCCCGAAGTTTCGACAATTAAAATTCGGGACGTTCAAAATAACACATGGTTTTCTTCACGGTACGTATACACATAGATAAACTATTTCTGTCCCATCTGCCAGCAATGACTTGATTTCAACAAAGACAGTTACACATACTTAACGAGACACGATGCCTCTATATCGAGGGCAACGATTTGTCCAAAATTCGTCATTTCTCCAGTATCGAATGACACGGTGTCGATAAACGGCAGTTAGCGTCCCACCGCAAGATACAGGGAACCATAATGGAGTTCATGAATTTGCACCGGTTCGTATAATGAGTTGTCCATAACGACAACTAGAGTCGCGGCGGTGGAAAATCCGGAGTCCATAAGGCTGCTTATTTCGGGACGATTTCCTCGGAAGACCTTAATGCCTCGAAGCTACTGGCCGAAGCGATTAGGCGAATTACTAAACACGATAAGGACCGTCCGGATAAGGTTTCTGTCCCGAGGCGTTGCTAATAGTTCCTGTCGTCTGGTTAGTGACGTTGAAACCACTCGCTTGTCGTCGATCGCGACACATCGCCAGCCAGCCCTGCGTTTTGTCACGTAATCGCCGTCACGTGAAAACTCGGTCAGATCGTTGAAAATAGAAAATCGGCAGGAGTTTTGCAGCGACAGGTTGGGATTTTTTCTTGTTTCTTCGTTTTTTTTTTTTTTTTTTTTTTTTAGTTTTTTTAGTTTTTCCTTTAGAAAAAGAAACATTGCAAATCGAGCTAGAAAAACTGCAACATCTGCTCGAGTGTTTTTAGTATTTTTTTCATATCACTAAATGATTTACGAGCCAGCTGATTCGCTTCGTATTCGTGTTGGATATGTAACTTGTAACTGAAGTAATTCCGTAGCTTTTAAATTTTCAAAAATTCATAAAAATTCGCCATCTAATAAATAACAAGCAAGAGTTAAAAACAAATCGACATTGAAATTCAACGCGCGACTGTTATCACTTGTTACTGAAACAGCCCGTAAACGATTCAGCAAATTTCGTGCCGCTCAACTTTTAGAATTGAATATTAACGTCGCCAATCTCTACGTCAGAGAGAGTACAAAACACGAGATGAAATTAAATACGCATGATCTTAATAAAAAAAAAACAATAAAAAGTACAAAAGCAAATTGCTACAGTCGTCTATGACCCAACGATGCAATTCGACGGTTGATTGCCAAACGATCGCATTATTCAAACCCCCCTCCCCGTCCCCCTAAACTCGTCCATATCAGGCAACTCGCTTCCAATTTCCCCGCAATTGAGGCCAATATCTCCTAACAAACCGGTCAATCATTCCAATCATACGAAATTCCTCCCCTCCCCCTCCCCCTATCAAGAACCAGCGTGAAAAGCTGAAGGAAAGGAGGGGGAAAAAAAAAGAAAAAACACGGACAGATCTTCGCGGAAGAGACAAGAGAGAGAGAGAGAGAGAGAGAGATATTAGCTTCTCATAACTAATATTTCAATCTCCTTCGGACGAGCCGATACGTGAGACCAAAGTGATTATGCATCAAAGCGAATCTCTTGAGGTCTGGGGATATCGAATCGATATACGAACTGCGCCACCCTCCCCCTCCATCCAACCACCCTCACGTGTCCCCCCCGCCCCTCTTTCCTGTGAAACGCTACGTGCCTGCCTTTGCTCTCCTCTGCCACGCTAATCTCATGATTGCACTGATTAACCCCACCTCCCCCTCTCGCTCAGGTCTCTAACCCATCTGATCCCTCAATCGGCCAGACTCGATCATGATCCATCTAGTGAGAATCGACCTGGCAGCGGAACGATCCGACGACGAAGAGACAGCTCCTCTCCGGCTGGGAACACACCGACGAGGAAACGCGTTTCGAATTGCCCTCCGGCGTGCCAGGGCCACGATGAATGTTTTCCAGATGGATCGTAACGGTCCACGGTGCAATTGGCTAGGGAAATTCCCCCTACGCTCGATATTTATCGTATTTTTCCCCCGCAAAAAGGAGGGGGACGTGTTCCGGTGTTGTTCAACTGTTTTACCTTCGTTGAGAAATTTTGAAACTTTTGAACGTGAAATACCGAGCTTCTCGAGAGATTTTTCTTTTTTTTTTTTTTTTTTTTTTTTGTTAGTCAATGCTCCTGCCTGCTTGCTTAATTGTTATCTTCGATTTGATCGGCGAATCGAAGTATTTAACGTTTTGAATGTTTCGAGACCTTGGGAAATCATGTATCGTTCGTTCTACGAAGTTTACTTCTAGTTTATACAGTCGGCGAACATAATATCTGCACGTTAAGAGATTAAGCTTTTGAAAGATTTCGTTGCATTTGTTGATACTGACTTTACCCTTGATACACTCGATTTCCATTAAAATAATTCGACAGAAAGTACTCGAACTTGATTTAATTTCGCCACAAAGAGAGAGAGAGAAAAAAAAAAGAAAAAAAAAAGAAAATCTCGATCGAAGAAACCAGAAATCTGAATCATCGACTTTGTATCAGATTTTTGTATCATGTTAATGGTGTTGTTTCGCATAATAGTGGAAGTTTAGAAACAAAGTTAACAAGGTATGACGTTGCACGAAATATTGCGCGAAAATTGGGTAATTTTGGAGTTAGGCGAAGGAATTCACCATTTGTTATTGTTAATGGTGATTGAGGCAATTTCAAGCCGTGAGGTTGTCCCGCGTAACTGTGCAACTTTACACGTTCGAACGATGGAACATTGGTGTTGCACGTAGGAAACGTAAATGAGTAAATTGGGAGATTTTGAACTTGCGAGACGATTGCTTGTTCCGTTTGGTTGGTTCCAGTCTTTTCGAAATGGAATTGTCGAGCTGGAAGAACAGCAGTAGAAGTTTCTAATGTACGTAGAAGCGAGAAAACAAGAGAACTTCTAGGAAATGCTATGAGGGAAATTGATTTCCTCACTATCATCAGGAAACTTCGTGCAACAATAAAATTTCTACGCAATGTAGAATTTTAGAGTAAATTTGAAATTATAAAAAAAAAATTTATTGACAGAAAATTGTACGATTATTTACAATTACAATTCTCTACCAAGACGAAAGATTTTTGTTTCTCTTTTTATTTTGAATTATAAAGATTATCGCAAGTTTTAATAATTGAATATTAATTTTCAAACGATATAAATATATTTAGGCTAATTAATTTAATTTTTCGTTATTACGACGATCATTTCTTATTCCTTTTCAATAATGTAGGTTTAATAATAAAATTAATTTATTATAGTTGGTTAAGGTAAATTAACAAGGTATCGCACAACATATATGTAACATTACGAACATTATTATCAAGAAAATTAAATGTACTTACGATTTAGCATTTTTAATTTTAAATTATAAGACATTATTGATTTACAAATATTTTACGTTTAATTTCTAACAGTGTAAATCGAGAAAAAAACAAAAACTTTGTGTACATATTGTCTATACATTACATGTTATAAAATAGTAAACATCTGTACAAATTTCCGAATAACTGGGACCCCGATGAAATTTTGTACGCGTTGATTTCTTTTGTACCGCGTCCTCGTTTCCCCTAAATAAATCATGCATTCGAATCGCGCGTCTAGAGGCTACGAATATCGAACTCGCAGCGCGTCACGTTTGATTTTAATCTCCTCTTTTAATTTGAAACCGATCGCAACACCAAATCGAATTGCTTCGCCGTCGAGCGATGAATTCGCACGCGGGAATCAAAAACTTATTAAGGTCATCTAGGGACAATTTCTGCGGCAATCCAACGATCACCGAACCCAGCGTAATACCTCGCGAAACGAAAATCTCATTGTGCATACATTTTCTACTCGTCAGTCAAAACAAGATTAAATTGATGAACATATAGATTACTGCTGCCCGCGCGATACAACGAACGAACACGAAACACGCCAGTGTAACATACCCGGTGAAACTTGTCATTTAATCGCGGATCACCGATTTTTTTCATCCCCTGCGAATTTCCGAAATACATTAGTTGAAGAAACTAACGAGATCTACGCTATCTTTCTATCGTGAGTATTTAACAAAACGAGAGATCGTTTCAATCAAATATTTTTATATATTATCATCACGTCAGCCTATAGGATTGTTAAAATCGTGTGGCATACGCGAACGGACCTTCGAAGCTGTCAGATAGCTAAAGCAAAAGTTTTTTCGAGAAAGGGAAAGACCCCATGCTTCGAGCAGGCTTTCATCTTCGCAAGTATATAAAAATTTTTCGTTGTTTCTCGTTGATTCCTCCTCGACAAATCGACGAGGGGAAAAGATCGTAGCAGCAAGTTTCGAGAGATCGCTGCAAAAAAAGGGGACGTTTCAATCTTCAAATCGGCTGTAGATTCAGTCGTGGGACTGAATTTTTTTTCAATACTTTCATTATTCATTTTTCAATGTGACGATTTACAGCCAGACGTCGAGGTGGAAAGCGTCTTCGTTTTACCATCAGTGTGATATCTTGCTCATAATTTTTTTAATACGTTTTCTTTTAAAACGAGAAGTGTAAAAAAAGTCAATAACCCTCTGACCTTTGATTTCTTGTTTTGGCGACGAAATGGATCACCCGTTGAAGAAACCGTAGCCAAATGGCCAAAATCGAGGAAAGCCGCTTACCGGAGTTACCCAATTTACCAAAGTTTATCATCGAACGATCTCTTTATACAAAATTCTGACGAAACATCGTCGATGTTCAAGTGTCCCGAATATTAGTGTAACGCGATGGAAATAACGAATTAAGAAAAAAAAAAAAAAAAAGAAAAAAACAAGAAAAAAAGACAGGAACGATAACGAGGGGTGGCGAAACAAACGCGACGTGACAAATGGATGATCAATAACAGGCAAATTACGTGCACGGATCATTGTTGACCGAATGAAGCACCGGAGTGACAACGAGAGCAACGCGGGACGATAATCGATGAGCGACGTTGCATTCACCTTGTAGAATGGAAAGCCTTGGGAACGGGGACGCGATAAATCACCGACGTCTAGCTGTCTTAAAACATCGTTTTCCACGGTGAAGTATCGTGTCCTATGTGTCTCGCGAACCGGCGGTATACATTATAGCAATGTAGAAATATCGGTGGGGGAATTCACTTCAACGCCGGTTTGTAATCGTTCACCGTGGACTTTCCACGACCATTTCTGGTAGTATCGCTTAGGTATAGACGTGCTGTACATTGCGCATTTACTTTGCATATATCAATCGGTACCACGAGGCAATAAACTAGCTCGAGCCGAATTTACAACGTCTGTTTAATGGTGAAGCTGAATCGCGATGTAACCGGATATATTACACCGTAAATGTATATATATACACAGGTTGAAACGGTTGTATGAAAAATCACTGTTGTATGAAAATGCGTGTTAACAACTGTCGTTACGAAACTATTGTAATATTAACCAGCTGTGATGTAGCTGATATTGATAATTGCAATAGTAACATTAATGTTTGTGACAATGATGTTAATTAACTGCAGTGTAACTATTCACAATGTATTCTGTAATTATATATTTATATATGTATATATATATATAACACTGTATATATTATTAATATAATAATAATAATAATATATACCATCGTTTAATTAATCTTCTTATTGTTGAAGATCTCTGTTTTAATTTCTGTGTGTCTTTCAGATCGAAAGACAAAATTCCAAGTATCCTGGAGAAATTTCTCCAAACAGCCTCCCGAAAATCCAAATTTCAATATACACGATAATTCCAATTCCGAATTATAAAATCAAATCTTCGCCATTCGTATGTTAACTGTGTTAAAATGTTTCTCACTAAATTGCCAAAATTGATTCCAATTCAATCACCGTAGCGTCGGAGAATCTTACTAACTTTTGTGTTTTACAATTACGCGCGTCAAGTTTGGCTTGATCCTTCACGTCAATTTTCGGCTTTCTCTACGAAATTTCTCGGCAGTTCAATTCACGGTGTCTTTCGCATCTGGAGTCTGAAATTTCGATTTCTTAATTGTCGGCATTATACGATTATACACGTTATAATTATATTGCAAACGAAATGAGGGCGAATGACATGGCGACGATAGCCAACTGTCAGTGTCAGCAACCGGCCGCCTTTGTGCACCGTCACGAAAAGTGAAAGTGGAGGCGTTCGAATGGCACGCGAGCCAACAGGAACCCCGTGAAACAGGAACTCGCGAAAGGGTTAGTCGAATAGAGGAAACGAATGAAACTGGTCGCGCAGCGTCGAACGAAAGAGAGCGAAAAACAGAGTCACTATGGAAAATATGGAATTAAATATTTTTTCCCACATGAAAAGAATAGATCTCTGTTTTTCCTTTTCTTCTCTCTCTCTCTCTCTCTCTCTCTATCACTCTCTCTCTATTTTATCGTCGAACGTATCGGTAAAAATAATTAGTATACACAAAACGATGCGCGCGTGCGTGTACGAGTTTTTATTTATCTTTATTGGGCAACGAATTGTTATCTTCCGATAACATTCCTACTTGATTAAAACAACCGGGGGGAGGGGGGGGGAGGACAATGAAGAATTGTTAATGCCCGTTGAACGGTTGTAATGTTGCAGCGTTGCGAATTGTTAGAAGGCGTTATTTGGCGTAACAATGTTCTGTTTTGCAGCGGGACCCGATTGCGAAAAAGGCACCCGATTGTTCCAGCGCGCGCCGGATAACAAATGACGTATTGTCTCGAATAACATTTGAAACGGATAGTCAGGATCATTTACTTTTCGAACGTGTTACACACGCGGTACATGACATTTCACGCGACTGTTTTTAATGGGTAATTTCAATTAATTGCTTCGCTTTGTACGCCAGTTACATATTGTTATTATTTTACGTTGTACCTTTTACGAAATATTGCTGAATCCGCATGTACACGTAGCTACAATAAAATCGTTTTCTCTTTTTTTTTTTTTTTTTTTTTTACATGTACATTCTCATTTTTGAACGAAACGGATACAATTTCCTGGGCATAATTTCACGGCATTAATTTAGTTTCACTGCTACAGCAATATTTTGACACGAAATTAACGCCGTATAGTACCCGTAGATAATTTAACAAAATTAAATCGAAATTCGAAATTTTAAGCACGAAACGATGAATGTCAAAGAAGATAACATTTTTGCAACAGTTACATGCCACTCGCGGGATATTGAACTTTTGACAGTGACGCGCGTACAGGTCGTTTGCAACGAAACAGCAAGCCTTATTCCTCGAGAGAGAGATTCTCGAAACGAGCCACTATCGTTCTTTTTATCACAGTTCGAAAAGGAGAAGTCGCGTGAAACGGCCGCAAACGCGAGCGAACACGGTTGATCGAATCGAGAGGAAAAAAAGAAAGAAAGAAAGAAAAAAATCAGAATGGCGAGAGATTAGAATCGATCGATGGACGTCGACGTTGCGCACGTCGACCTTTAATCACGACGAGAAACAGCGTCGAACGATTTCCAGAAGAATCCCCCTTGCTACCTTCGACGTCCATTCTGCCGATCTGATCAACGCGCCCCGGCACAAAACCCCGCCGAGTCCTCGACAGAATTGCATGCTGATCGAATTGACATTCAATCCGGATCGAGAGAGCGGCGAACGGAGTTTACACTGGATTCGATCCAGCCCCGTGGATTCGGCTCGACTCGCCGCCATGCAAAACGTCCACGGAAGAACGCATCGATAACGACTGCGTTTCCCTTCTGTCGCCTCTCACCCCTCTCTCCACCCGCCCCTTTCCGTCTTCTTCCGGGATATCTCTCACTCTTGTTTCTTCCAGACAGTTTTTCCGACAGTTACTCCGACGAACGAAATTCCCCTGCCCGATTCCAAGGGGAATTTCGAGAACGCGGCCACGAAGGTATGAAAATGTAGAACGATGGAAAATTGAAAAATTTTACCGTTTGTGCATGGGCTATTAGATGCACAATTTTCGACGATTCTCTGAGGTTTGTATAGTACTATGTTGCACGTGGTAAACAGCACAATCTGATATACAGTGATTTCTCGCAAACGGTGAGATTCTACCCCTTAAGCAAGAAAAGAAAAAAAAAGAAGTAAAAATATGGAAGAAACATTTAGAATGAAACACGATATAATTTACATAAGTACATTAATGTAATGTATAACTTATACAACGTAATTACAATATAATTTTCTTCGATTAATTTTGTATAGCATTAAATTCTAGTTTTTAAACACTTTAGTGTTGTATTTCTTGCGAATCAAAAAGAAAGGAACTGAGAAGAATTGAGAAACTTGATTACTCATAAGATCGAGAAAATTAAGAAATTTCTATCGAAATGAAGATTATGAAAATCCCTCCATATTTCCACGAAAATATCGACTACATCGAATCCAAAGTCAAACACATCGCTGAAACGAAAATTTCAATTACTATTATTGTTGTCAATTGTCATTCGTTTCAAAGAGAAATCTACTTTTTAATATGCACACGCAACAAATAATAAATTCCATCCAAGAAATATCGAATATATTGAATCTCAAATTGGATACATTATGAAAATATAAATTATAAGAACTACGCGTGACACGCCAATTATTATTGTTCATTTTATTAAATTATATCACAATCTTGAAAGCCTTCTAACAACTCAGCCCTAAACCTTTTATATTAATATATAATTATATTATTATATTAATTATTATTATTGATTTCATTGAACTGCACTCCCCCAAATTAAACGCATTATAATTCAATTTAAATATATTAATAAATTGTATTTTTAAATTAAACACAACAACTAATAATTCATTCCGTTAAACCGTATCGCGAACAACATCTCACTTCCACACTCGAAAAACCATAATCGACCATCCATGACGATGAAACCCATGACGGAAAGACCCACGAAAGCAACAGAAGAAACGCAGTTGGAGAAACCAAGCAGACGTTTCGACTGGAGAAGGCCAACCTCGATCATCCCTCTCGCCACCCTGTTCATCTTTTCGCCGACAATGTGGTCCCCTTGCCTCGACGAATTAGGAAAACCGATCTCAGCAAGCAGAAACAATTTATGGCAGTCGATTAAAGCGGAAGGGGGCTACCGGATAGGATATCGGTTCGATTACAATCCCCCGTGGGCAATTCCCCGAGGATACGACGTGGGATCGACACGCGTTTACGGTTTCTCAGATGCATGACCGGAAAGAGAATGTAGGAAGTCCCTCCACCGGATGTCGGATTCTACTGAAAATTTCGTCTCGATGTTCTCGGCTTCTCCTCTCCCCATTTTCCGTTTCTACTTCCCGATTCGACGATCTATTGTTTCTCGATCATTTCTATGGTCTGCGACGACGCGTATGATCGGCGTGGTGAAAAGGAGGACGTTAGAGAGTGGCCAATTTCTCTTTCGGGAAAGAACGTATATTAATATTTATCTGAAATATGAGCGGAAATACGCGACGAACGTGGAAACATGAATATGCAAAAAGAAACGGGAGATGTTTATTTGAAGCATGACGAAGTAAGTTGTGGAAAAACGAGCGGAAATACGGATAGGAACATGAAAATATGGAAAAGAGAGGAGAAACGTGTAATATATGGAGAAGCGATGTAGTCTGCATTTTCTTTCACATTTTTCCTCCATCTATGAAACTGTTCCCCAGAAATTCTGCTAGCGAATCAATCGTAATTTCGCAATTGAGTATTCGACAAGAAACAGACTTTTGTCGTTGGACCTGTTCTGACTGCAAAATAAGATCCAAAGATCGCATAGAACTTTAACTAATAAATAAATATATAAATAAATAAATGCTTATAAAGTGTTTAAAATCCTTTTTCTTTAATATTTAAAACTTGCAAATAGTGTATACATATATGTATACTAAATACTTAAAGTGTTAAAGCCACTCTACTGTTCATATTTATTTGTGCAATATAATTTTTATACAAGAGTAAGTAAATGTAAATATTACATTCGTATAATGATGAATATAATATTATTCCAATATCTGTCAGCTGTGCATATATATATATATAAATCAAGTCAAACTGCGTTTGAATTTCACATTTCGTATCGCGATAATTTACAAACGTGCAAATGTGCAAATATACTTTGCCCGAGAGACAGTACCGTATATATATATATGGAGCAAGATAATTCTTGAAAGCTTACCTCACAAGCGTCCCAATAGCCAATAAACAGGGATCTTAAAAAGAACTCCTCTCGAGATACGACAGCCCCTAAGATTCAACCCCAAATAATTGTTACGGCTGCGAGAGTAAAGGACTAGGGTCAAGCACGTGGCCCAGGTTTACGGATAAGCTAGGATTCTAGTGAAGGATCGGACGATCCAGTGTATGGTTAACATCGAGAACCAAAGGATAGGCAAACGTGGACGAATCAGATCACCTGGAGCCACGAGGTAAGCCTCCGTGAGCGAACCAGTGTATGGCTAACACCGGAACCCGCTAAGGAAAACGTGGACAATCCAGTGGAACAGGATCACTAAAAGCCACCGTGGATTAAGGATGGTGGATCTCCTAAGCTACTATCGACTGAAATACTTCCGTATACCTCCGTATACCTCCGTCCAAAGGCGGATGTATTTATAGGGGGATTTTAAAATGGAAAATCGCGCCGAATGCGCGTAATACGAAACTATACGTATAAAATTATACAAAGTGTAAATGTTTCACTGCGAAGTTCAATCGTTATCGAGTTTTAATTAATTCGCAATCCTTTTTCATTTGACGTGTTTAACGTTGTGCTTCTCGTTCAATTTGTTTAATGTATTTTCAGTTATATGTGTATCTGCATAAAGATCTACAATTTGTGTATACTCTTTTTATTCGATTTATTTTTTTTTTTTTTTTACTGCCGTTCGAAGGATACGGGTAAGGTTCGTCGAACTTAATGCCAATTCAGAAACATAATTGTACAAATCGTTATAAAGAACGATATACTCTGAATATTTTACATATCTTAACCTACATCCCGTATCTTTAAACTCCTCACGAAATATCATCCACAATGTACTATAGACGTGATGTAACGTGTATTTGACAAATCAACTGTTCCCAAAGACAAAAATTGAACTTTCATTTCGCTAACTGTGCTCTCCCCCCCCCCTAAAAAACAACCCCAGAATTTACAGAGTTCGATCTGAAGGCAGCAGGGAGCTCGAAGAGAAAGGGAGAGACAGAGAGAGAGAGAGAGAGAGAGATCGCGATGGAAACAGGAAGAACAGAGGGGAAGATAATCGATAGGGCCCCCTTCCTTCGCCCACCGTCCTGTGTCGCAATTTGCTCGGAAGCAAATCGAATGGAAGTGGTCGCGGGTCATAATTAAGAGCCATCGGCCATTGACGTAATGCCATGCGGCCGTCACGTTGCCTCATTGTTGCCGGCTACTTGCAATTAGCCGTGTGAACGGCCAATTTGCCCGCGGCACAACAATCCACCGCCAAACGGTATTCGAATCCCGTTTGATTTTCCCACCAACGCCGCCCCGATAACACGCAAGACACTGGCGACCTCCGCGTTCCAATCGAGATAAGGAGGGCGAGAGAGTCCGGAGCGGCCGGAGCCGAGATCCACGAACATCAATATCACACGTATTAGGAACATTGCCAGGTTCACTTGCCTCTCCGCGACCTCTCTATTGTCAGCGGCAATCAGACTTGCCACTGTCAACGGCTAACGACAGTGCCTGCCTCTTCGTCTGATGCAACGACAAATTTCACCGGTGTCCGAACTTGTACCACGGACGACCTTTCGTTCGAACAATTGAATAATTAAGTCGATAAAATCGAAGATGCAACGAAACGCCGTCGAATTGGCTGGAAAATTCGTTGGAAAATATCGTTGTCGTCGTCGTCATTGGAGAATTATATAGATCTTCCAATACGCACGATTATTATATCAATGAACTGGAAGGGGGTTGTAATGGATCCTAATAATCCACTTGAGAAGTGTTCACCGCAAGTGACTTTTTAATCAATCGTTACATTTAATTATCGTCGTCGACAGGAACAGAAGGATTGAAAGATATGAAAATACAAAAAAAAAAAAGACAAACACAGATGGACACAGAAAGAGAGAGTGAAAAAAGAAGAATGAGAGATACCGAAAGAAAAGAACACTAAGAACGATAAAAAACGAGGGAAAGAAGGACGAAGAAAGAGACCGAGAGAAAGAAAGGAGAAAGAGAGAGAGAGGGAGGAAAACAATTCAACCCCTAATTGCGCGAACCGACTTGCGAGAGTTAAGCGGCGCTGAAGGAAAAAGGCGTCGCGGCGTCGGCGAGAAAAGCAAGTGGAAAAAGAGAGAGAGAGAGAGAGAGAGAGAGAGAGAGAG
>WIUT01006974.1:0-12522 GCA_010645135.1 Tetragonula clypearis
TGTATATGTATATATATACGGTCCCCCGACCTCTTTCTTCCCTGTTCTTATCAAACGCTCAGCACGTTCACGCGCTCTGTAGACCAGAGATAATTCGATCGAATGTGAAAAGAGAGATAAACGGTGAAACAGCTGGAATTTTGGAAGTAGCGAAACGGATTCACTGATACGTCAAACGTGTGCGAAATGTATGCTTGGAGGAATGAATTGTGCCTGTGGAACGATAAGAATGGAACATTGTACTGCCCGTGTTGAGTTACGTTACAATTGACTTGCAGCTCGAGGAACTAGGAATAACACGATGTCTCTGTACCATTCGTAAATTAATCAAGGGAGATTCGATTGATATCGCCTAGCGATTTCTCCCACCTGAGCGTCAACGCTGAAATGTCACGCGTCAGCACAAAAAAAAAAAAAAAGAAAATGTGAATTGAAAATCTTTTCCACTGTCTTGTTAGTCTACTAGAACTTCCGCTTCTCTTAGGACTTTTTTTGTTCGTCCTGCTCCTCGTAAGTAAGCAACGTCAGAGAGATTGGGAGAACCTGGTTGAAAACGTGTGTGCAACTTTAGCAGCACGCTAGATAAGCCTGAGAGCCGGCTACGTAAACGAGCTCTGACCCACATTATCGAAGAACCGTTCGTTCGTACGTAGCAGGATGTATACGTGTTTGAGCGAGCGTTTGTATGCACCGGAACACTCGTGTGTTCCGTGACGACAGAATGCATCAATCGAGAAAGCCATCGCCAGCCCCTTCCGTTATGCGTATTGTCCAACTTGCGCCGATGTGATTTACGCGCCGATAAGTTTTCAGGATTCCAACCTTGCTGGTATGTTCGAGCGTGTCTCGAATCTTTCGTGTTTCTTTCTTTTTTCTTTTTTTTTTTTTTTTTTTTTCTTCAAAGAATCATTTTCAAGAAATGATCTGGGAATCAGTAGTTTGGATTTGAAACGAGTTAAGATTCTATACTGTGGGTGATTCTCGAGCGAGAAACGAAGAAAAAGTTGGGGGCTAATTTTCTCGAAGAACACGTGCGGCAGCACGATCCTTCGTTCGTAAATTCGAACTAATTCGCCTCTGAGTAGGAAACTGATCGTCAAGAAGCCAGAATACGCCGGGCTTAATGATAGATCACCGCGTGATACACGAACAGAGCGAGGATGTGCTACTTGCGCTCGTGAAAGTGGAACCGTACGTGAAAATTCCGCGAGCCTTCTCGCGATTAATGGGATGAATCATCAGTTTGTTACTTGTAGGAAGGATCGCTAGATACTGCAATTATTTCACTGCGGATACTTGCACGTGGAATTGCTTGCCGACGCGTTCGACTGCAACATTGACGTTGGCCTTTGGTAAACGAGTTCTTACCGGTTTGGCAAACGCACTTGTAAAAATGATAAAAATAATAATCACAGCGGGAGTTGTGAGTTTTATTATGAGATAAGTTGTCGATCGATGGAATAATTTGTCGATTCTGAAGCAAACGTAGATTCTTTGAATGAAAGAAAGTACTGTTCAATGCGTTTATCTTGTACGCGCGAAGTAGCTAGCTACTTGCCACGTTTAATTTTAACGTTTATTATTCCAGTTTGACGTGCTAATACTACGGGCGAAAATCTTGTCACGTGTAAATCGAAATTAAAATTAAAATAAATTAAACTCGAGTTAAGTCAAGACAGACAATTAGAATAGAATAGTCTGTTTGCCTCGAGGGAAATTTTATTTTGTGCCTTCGATTGAATGAGTTTCTGGTTCTGAGTTCAGTTATCTGTATCAATATATGAACAAAGATTTACAAATAGCAGTAGAAGGAATTAGTGAAATATTTTTTTTATATGATCTTCGTACCGGTGTTTACAACTATTACGCGTCGCACTTAATTCCTTTTACACGTGCATTTTATATCGAAGTTTGTTAAGTTGCGCAGCGCCAGTCATTTATCATTCGAAGAGATTTCGAGATCGAAAGTATTCCATAAAAAAAAAAAAAAAAATTGAAATATCTTCGACATTCGATCAAACTAAAATTAACATCGTGAACGAGTGAACGTCACGAGTTTTAATTCGACTTCGCGGACGAACGAAGGATCTGCTTCTGCTTTCGAAAAAAAAAAAAAATGCCATTAAGTACCTGCGTTTGATTGGAAACACTCTGTTATCAGGAGATAAATGGAAGAACTGCCGCGCTCGTAGCATAAAACTACGATATGGCCAAGGTGCAATGCAGTTGCATAGGCTGCATCGTCCCCTCCCCCCTCCCTCTGCCGCCGAACAAGGCTGCGGTAAATTGTCTCGTCTCTCAGATAACACGTGCATTGCTATCTCTTCTATCTCGCGTGTATCGGGCTTACATAAGGCATCGCGGTATTATGTCTTGTCAACGGCGATGGTGCAGCCGCGAAGCGATTAGTTACGAAACTGCTTGCGAATATAGAGACGAGCAAGATCTTAAACCAATCTCTTAAACCTCGTTTACGTTAGGCAACGTTTTGGCCGGAGGCGAATTGGTCTGAAATCGGTATCAAATTGTTCGCCGATCGAGTCGAAATGATTCAGTCGAGTAGATAAGATGGGATAAGAATTGTCAGAGGTCAGCCTCGACGAAGGAAGATAAGAGACGACGAGTTTGAACGTTCTGGTGTCCGAACGATCTTTGACTTTTGGTTAATATTAGATGGTAGAATTAGAGATGGAAACGGCGAGAAATGGGAATCGAGTGGGGGGAGAGGGGGGTTACCTTTGGTTGGAAAGTAGAACACGATATGAAAAACGTGCAAAGTATGTGTTAGAATGTTAGTATCGTTTATTAGACGACTTTTTGGTTGGAAGCTTGCCGAATTTTATGCATAATCGGTATTTTTATCGATTATTTAGCTATTTTAGCGACACTGGTGTGAAAATCATGCAAAACTAAGCATTCTATAAATACGCGACTTCGTGCGTGCTGTTACATTCGTATTTTTATTATATATATCGTTTATGTGAGAGCAAATTTTTCACAACTTTCACAACTTTTACGACGTGGTGTAGAGAAAAGTGCAGAGAAATTCCAGAGGGTAAAACGAAAAAGAATCACGATTTTACGCTTCTGTTATATCCATCTAGTCTTGAACCACGGATGTTGAAACAATGCTGGAAAACAGAATTCGATATCGTAAGTCAAAGCAAACGTCGGCGTTTCCTTTCTTCTCTCAATAAACTCCGGGTATCCTTAGAAACTTTTCCTTTTTCTTTTCCTTACAGGAAGCAGGAAGTAAACGAGTGTTTAATGAATCACGGATATTACGATTATCTTTCTCCACGCCAGCCACCGAGTATTTCGATAACTATCGGTCTCGCTCGCTTTCACCGCCATTCAATTCGCCGTGATAATTATCGTTGGAAATCATAGATTCGTGAAAGTCGCGATAAATCGTTGCAACGCCCCTTAATTGGCGTTGCAAGTCGTTCTCCTATTCGATTTTGCAATCGAGTCGACTTGACCTGACTGTGAAAATTCCCTCCGATTTGTAAAGTAACCTCCGCTCCGTGATTCCACGATTCGAACCTTCGAAGTCGAAGCTTTTGTTCTTCTTGCCAGTGGATTCTTGTTTTCACCATTGCTCTTAGGATTTTTATGCAAAGTGGTGGAAAACTGTATTTCGAATGTTTTTTTTTTTTTTCTCGTATTATGTAAAATCATGCATTCGTTATTAATCACTTGATCGCCGTGCGCGCCAGTCCCTGTATACCCTAAATAAAAGCGAAATTAATTTCGATTTCTTAACGGTGACATCTGGAATCATTTTCTAAAGAAATCGAAGAATATATATATTCTTCCTTGATTTTGGATATATTCGAAAGCTGCTTCGAAAAAAAAGGCAAGAAACAAAATTCGCGTGCGAAAATTGTAAAATTCCACTCTGCCCAACTACTTGCTTCAAAGCATTCCACACCCAACATAAGTATTTAGTTTTATTGTGTACAGTATATATTTGTATTTTTTAGACTATAATGTTATGACATTTCATATTTAACAAACGGTGCATATAACTTTTTTAATCTTTTTAATATTTAGTATTTGGTCTATTGTGTGGCAACCCTAGTGAAAATCAAGTGTCTTTTTTTTTGTGCAAATTATATCCTAATTGAGTGTGGCTCACTGATTATGTGAGTAAAAAATATTTAAATTATTTATTTATTAGTAAAAGTACATTTTTTCAAAAATTGAATATACGCGGATAGCTGATGCGCGATCTTTAAAAAGACTGCGGCGATCAAGAGGTTAAATGCAATGTTGATCGCGATTAGTGTTTTATATGTAATTTTTGTGAATACTGTTACACGTTTCAGAGATTTATTACTACATTCTAGCTAGCAATAGCTTTATACAAACTCATATTTTCGGGAATGCAATTAAAAAGAATGGAGATTAAAGGAATATCTCAATTGGAGATCATTGAGAATGTTGTGAATGTTACAGAAAGGATTGTAATTCAAATATTTCACACGCTTTTTTCGTAGTTTTCAAATTTCAGAAAATAGAAAAATCCGCAGTTTGTTTCATTCGTGTTTCGTTCATCTTCAGAGTGTTATCATTTTGATAAAAAAAAAAAAAAAAAAGAAAAAAAAATGAAAGACCAGAAGACTATATACATGTGTAACATGATGATCGATCGTTCATACGTAACCCAAAATTCGTCGGACGAAAGTTGAATCCGATATATTCGCGAGAAATTTATTTCGCGGTTCGGAAGAATTTGCTTTGTTGAACGTCGTGCGATAACCTTTGGGTCTTCACCTTGAAATTTCTTTCGCGGCCGCGAGGTTCATCGTCCTCCGTTTAGGATACAACGCCCCCGCCTTGTTTTGACATAATGTTCGCCAAACACGTGTTTTGTCGTCCCATAAATGATCGAGGCAACAAAATACCGACCTCCGATCGTCTGCTCGAAGCCGCTGAAAGTCGCACGCGTGTTTTTGTCGAAGCGTGAAGAACACTTGTATGTATCATGTCAGGTCATTGACGTTGGCAAGAAACGAAAAGAAAAAAAAAAAACGAAATAAAGAAGAAAGAGGGGCAAGAGAATAAAAAAAATCGCTAGAAATCGTTAACTTTCGAAGAAACGACGTACGAAATGTTGTGCCAAAAGTAAAGAGAGTGAAAGAGAGCGTCGACTAAGGACACGTCGCCGTGCCAAAAATATTCCCTTCTTCTTAATTTTATTTTCAGACGGAAAATCCTGGATTTTCCGTCTCTCTGATGTGTTCTATCAGCTGTTTGTTTCTTGTTCGTCGAGTCTTTGAATCGCGCGTGTAAATATTTGGACGTTTATACGGTAAGATTATCAAACGCGAATTCAATCCAATGAAAATAATAAAATAATGACCCTTAGAAATTGTAATTTGATCTCATTTTTAATCCGTATCGCGGGGAATGCGAAATTAAATTAAACTGAAATTCTGCAAAATTCTACGAAACATCTTGGTAACTTGGAAATTGAAAAGCATCGTTCGAACCTTCGAAGTGTACTTGCGAAATGTTGTTAAAAATAAGATTAGCCATTCCCATTCGATTCGCTAATTCGAAAGATTTCAGTGTTTTTTTCCGTGCGTACCTCGAATACTTACGTTCGATTTAAAATTACCAGCCAGTGATTCGTTAGAAGATCTAACAGGTGAAATAAATTTTCTGTTTAGCTCGTCGCTGGACCGCGTGAAAGATTTCCGTGCATTTGTGAAAGATTTGAAGGTGCAGAAAAATGCAACAATTTTACATCTCTTCAATCACGTTCGGGAAAAATTGAAAAATGCACAAAAAATTCGTTCGTCGCAATTCGTTCGTCGATTGTAACGTGTAACCTCGTAAAATTAAAAAGAAAAAAAGAAAAAAGAAAATGAACAGGTATTCGACCGCGCAATGTTAGCGATTGTTGTGACTATTTCTAAAAATAGTTCTTCCTATTTACGAAGATTTATAGACTCTGTATGTGGAATATCAATACGTTACATATATATGATGCACAAAAAATTCGCAATTCGTTCGTCGATTGTAACGTGTAACCTCGTAAAATTAAAAAAAAAAAAGAAAAAGAAAAAAGAAAATGAACAGGTATTTTTCGACCGCGCATTATTAGCAGTTGTGACTATTTCTAAGAATAGTTCTTCTTATTTATGGAGATTTATGGACTCTGTATGTGGAACATCGATACGTCACATGTACATATATATGTATATATATAATGTAGCGATACGTTAATTAGAAATTGAACAGAGCGTGGTCGAAACACGGCAGTCGTTAATGATCCGTGTGCATGTGCTTGCGATTGCACGTGCAACCGCGGAATTGCAGCGGTGTTGGTTGCATAATATGCAGGTAACCTAGATCTGCACCCACTGCTTCCCACCCACCGGCCTCATTACCCCTTTGAGAATCTCTCTTCTCTTCACCTGTCTCTCCACTCTCTTCTCCTTCTGGCCACTCTCGAGAACCTTTTGTCTCGCGTCGAGACGTTCTTTCCGCCGTTTTCCGGGCATCTCGTTGTTACCAGGGTTCACTGGACACCGATGCATTTTCGCGTAATTGCGCTGCCAGCCAAATCTTTTACGCGCGAGCGAGCGATCAACGATTTTTTTTTTGTTTCTTCGTTAATTCGTCAATTTTCAATAAAGAATCGATACAGTCGAGAAACAATTGTTAGTTAGTCTCGTCAAGTTCCTGCGCAACGGTAAACGTCATTTTCTCGTGCTTTCCGAAACGACGATTTTTTCGTCAGAATAGAATCTTTTTCGTCTAGCTTCAGAGATTTGAAGATTCATTGACATTATTTCTCGTCGTGCTATATTGGAATATCTGAAACGCAAACCTACACCTAGCGAGCCGTCGTTTTTAATTATCCGAGATTGTTTCTCTTCATCTGTCTCCAACGCCGGCGTTAGTGATTTCTTAGAGAAGGAAATGAGGAAACGAGCGCAACGACGAGTGCAACGTACGTGTTGAGCAGGCCGTAGCGTTTAACTAAATACTCGCTAGTAACTCGAGCGCGAGAATGAGGTGAAGTGGTGTAAAAAAGATCCTTGTTCCGAGCCCTTTTTCCATCCTTCAGCGAATTGACGTCAGCGCCCTTCCGTCGCCGAGACGAATTCGTCAATGCGTGGAATTGTGCGATATTTGTGCGTCGTGCATCATTGCGCATCAACGCGCGACGTGGCGCGAGCTGGCTCGAAAACCGATTGCGATTGCTCGTTAATTTTCGGAGCTTCGCGCTTCTTACGAAATTGGATTTCAATCGGTTTCGTTTCGGAGCGTAGGCAATTTTTCTTTTTTCTTTTTCCTTTTAATATTATTAGTCGCGTACAAGTTAATCACTGTGGTATAGTTCCGTGCGAGTCTGATCATCTGAAATTTGACTGTTTTTTATATATTATTTTTTTTTATATATTATTGTCAAATTGGTATCAACTCGAGAAACAGAGCGAGGGGGGGGGGAATTGTTTCGATGACTCGATGTTTATTTAGTTTCAACAAAGCGATAAATCGACGGGTTGGACGTTAGAACATTCGTGGTAATAGTAATTCTGTGATACATCGACAAATAATCGTGTTAATCTTCCCTTTGAGAGTTTTCCTTTCTGGATTTTGAAACGCGTGAAACAGTGACGTGGAAATATATAATGAACATTGAAGTCGAATATTTAAGAATTATGTATATTTGAACGAAACGTACATTGACGTATGATTAATTTCGGATCGTGCAGATGGAAAACAAAAGAAATCTCACGAATTAAAACTGAATGCAGAAAAGTCAATTTTCACTGGATTCCAAATTTTTAATACTCACAGACGAACGTGTATGAAAGAAGTGAAAGGATAGGAAATACTCACATAAAAAAAAGAAAAAAGAAAATTATTCTATCCGAGATTAACTGAGATTAACATCGTGTTGAACTTGAAAATTATATCCGCATATATCTTTCATTTCGATTACATAAATTCCAAAATGGATCATTAACCGTGACTAGGAATTAATCGCTAATAACATTGGATATAACAATTATTAATCTCCAGTCGTTATCTTCTTCTCTGATTGAGTTAAATGCACAATACGTGCGTGACGTTACAACCGTAAAACGTCGCCGATTTGTCACATTACGAGCCGATTCGTAGAACCGGTCGCGAGCCATTTAAATCCGCGCTGTATCGTCGCTGTTCGTAGCGATAAGTGTTCACAAGAGTTTTGCGCGCAAAACGTCCGTGCCAAAAGCAGAACGGATGTAGTGAAAAAAGAATCCAAAACGACACCTTTGTATCCCGTTCGGGGCCGTCTCGCATTTCGATATTGCAGTCTACTCTTACAGCGTTGATTATCATCGTGAAACTGGATAGTCACGACCTCTCCGCGTGTATTAGAGGTGCAAAACAGGTACGAGAGCCTCTTTCTGTCCTTCTGTTGCGATCTTAGGTGGCTCACTAGCGATTCAAGTCCGATTATTTATTTTACGTATCGGGCCTCTGCTTGAGGAGATTTCACTCGCGCGTGAAAACGTGAAAATTAGCATTTAGCGTTTAGATGACAACGAGTGATAGAAATTAGTATCTATTAGTGTCTGAAAGCTTCTGCAGAAACTTGCGAAAGAATCGTTTCCTACGGTGATTGACTGGTTCTAATCTTGTTAATCATCGATATGAGATTCGATTGGAAACCGACCTCGAGAACGCAGCTGACAACTTGCGGTTTCGCAGTGATCGTGTTATTTAGTTATTATCGCGCGTTTTTTTTTTATTAATTTTTTCATTTCTTATGATTAATTTTTGTTACCAATCGTTCGCAAGGTTATGGAATAATCTCCTGTCCTTGGACTTGCTGCCAGAAATGTATACTAAACGTAACGTGAGGGATCGATGAGACTCAGTATCGTTAGGCCTATAAAGTGATGGCAAGATTTACTTTATGGACGTTGCCAATAACCATAAAATTCCTTACCTTACCGATTTCACGCGATGACACGGAGAGACTGTCAGTAAAATAGCGCACGACATGTAGCAAATCATGTTTCATTTGTGAATTCCCAGAGAATACAATGTCAAAAGTTACAGTTGCCTAGTACAAACCGGTGTGACGATAGTTGGACTTATAATTTTCACTTTGATTTGAAATTTAATTTTATTATTAATTTCTGACGGAAGCAAAGTGAAAAACTAAAGTTCTAGTTATTTAGACGGCATCGTCTGTGAGTTTCGACCATTGCTCCGTATTAAAGTCACTCGTTGCCACGTGAGGAAAGAACGTGAAGTTAACTCGTTCGAACGATTACTCGTTGCATCAAATTCTATTTTTTTTTTTTTTTTTTTTTTTTTCAAAATATTGGAGCCACGAAGGCGAAAAAGTTCCAAGGATCTTAACATTTCTCTGCCTAATATTCCAAAACTTCCAAAGAAATTGAAACATACTGGCAAAGTGAATTATTGCTCGCTGCTTGAGCGAATGTTGAATTCAAGCGAATTGTAGTCGGAAAGCTGTTTCGGTGTTTGAGAACTCGTTCGTTGATCTCGCCACAACAGGAGCCAGCCGGGATAGATTCGTCCGTAAACCGTGCACCCCCTTGTTACTTCGGCCAGTCGACCCAGTTTCATTGCTGTACTCCGCAAAAGTGAAACGCAGTGGGTCAATCGACGAGAGAACGAGAAAAGACAGAGAAAGAGAGAGAGAAAGAGAGAGAACTCTCGATTTTTGTAAGAAAAACTCCTAACCTGAGAGGTATCTTGAACAGTTGCGTGGTGTTTCCCAAATTTCTACCTAGTTTTTCATCCCCTGTCTGTCTCTCTCTCTCTCTTTCTCTTTTTCTCTCTCCTTCTCTCCCTTTTGTTTCGGTAAAAGTGACGATGTTTTTTCGCGGAAGTGCGCGATAGAAAGGAGGAAACGAGAGCAAAACGGGGTGAGTGTGCGAGACTGAAGCTCGGGAACGTGCCTTTTCACCGACGCCACCGCACGGTCTTTCGCCAGTGAACGCTGCGAAACAGCGCGCGAGCCTGCCGGAAGCGCGAGTTTATTTCTGGCTTTCTGGGTGTTGGAAACGTTCGTTTTGGCAGCTTGATCGCGGACAGAAATCAAAAGGTACGCGGTACGTACGTACATCGGTGATGTATTTCTAGCTGATCGGGCTAGGTCTACCATCTGATTCGATAGATCGCTTTGGCCCACTGGCTTCCGTTCATCGTTTCCGCCTAATGGACTCGGTCCTGTTCTCGCGTTAGGAAAACAGGAAGTCGCCGACAGGAACGAGATTAGGGATTTTCTGTGCCAATTTCTGCCTTACTAAACAGCATCGTGATAGTTAGTCTCGTTTAAATGACAATCTCGCACGCGCGGGTTCGATCGCGGGTGTTCACATAGTTTTGCAGTTTTGCAATTTTGTTGATATAATTCAAAGAAACGCAGTTCGTTTCGAATATAACGAGTATGTTTAACGAAAGAGGGAGAGAGAGAGAGAGAGAGAGAGATAGAGAGAGAGAGAGAGAAAGCTTACCCGATTTTCACCGTCTCATTCAATTCCAGATTATTAAAATCTTGAAGCCTCTCAGCCAAAGCAGTTCGAACATCGAGAAACAAAAGTGTGAAAACACACGTGTGGAGGTATCAGTTCAAGTCGTTTTTCCATCGAAAATAATTTCCAAAACATAATCGAAACATACTGTCCGTCGTCAAAAATCTTCGATCAGTGGAACAGTTCAATTTAGATTATACGATACAATAGTAATTGTGAATTGTCCCGTCGAACCGATGGCAATGAAAGAACACGTTTCGACACAGCGATTTCTTAATAATCGCGATCTGTCGCAACTGGTTTGTCGCGTGTCAATTCCTGAAAAATGAATTCTACGAGCACTTCGGGATCTCCTCGACGAATCTAGCGATTTCTCTCGCGAGCGTTTCGGTTTCTTCGGAGTCTCGTTTCTCGCGTACGTCCTGAAAGTCGTTTCGAAGTCGTGAAACGACACCGCGTCCAAGGTGCGGTTTCGCGAGTTAGCAACAGCCGCAGTTGTGTGTGTGTGTGTGTGTGTGTGCGTGTGTCGCGACCACGAGCACGCTGACACACGCGTGCAACCGTTGTTAACACTCGTGCAAGCGCATTATGCAATCGCGTGCATCGTTTCGACGCGTAATTCGCAAGCTCTCGTCGTCGCCCTCGGGAACACCACGCGGAAGCTAGCCAGTGTCGCCGAGGGGATCGATGGACACGTGATCGAGATATCGCGTGTTGCCTTTCAATTATCCTGTACTTTCTTCCTTGGACAGTTTCGAATTGTCTCGAGGTGTGTTTCTCGGAACGATGCGCCGCGTATTTGCTGAAATAACGCGTGTTTTTTTCCAATTCCACGAGAGAAACCTGTTATCGTTTGCACGTTTGTCGTCCGTGAATATTTGGTCACTTTCACGTTGTTGCGACTGCGTGCACGTAGCGCGTATTTCAAGGAAATTTTGGAAGCGAGTAAAGTAGCACGTATGATTATCAATTTTCTACCGAAGTTCCATCTTCCTTAATTGTACTCTCAGAAACTCACCGTCTCGCATGAAAGTCTATTTTCATACGACGCGCCTGCACGCGAATTTCACACGAGAACTGTAAAATCTTCCTTCAGACAGCCCTCCCTCCCTCCCTCTCCCCCAATTCGACGCAGAACGGTCTTGACACGTTTCCAACGCGAGGATCTATATCAGTCACCCGGGTGAAAGGGTTCCTCCGATTTCCAAATCGATTTACGCGGTTTCACGTAACGATACGCGCGTATATCTGAAAGGTCGTCCAATTGACGACGTTAGCTAATTCAATCTCACAGTGGCGTTCGTACCATGCCTCTTCGAGGGCTGCTAACGAGCTGCTGCTCGGAGAGAATCGTAATCAACTGGTGCAACATTTGGTCGTGCGCAATAATCGATTGCACAAACGGCTGGGACGAGATTTTGCGGACGGCCGACGGCAAGTTCAAGGTGATCTCTCTCTCTCTCTCTCTCGCGCGCGCGCGATAGCGACGATTTCACACGGCAACATTTTTCCCTAGCCTGCGTTTGAATTATTCAAGTGGCCGGCCGAAAATAGCTGTGACCCAGTCGTGACATTGGAAATTCGAAATTACTCTCGGTTGAACAATCTCCTCTTCTCTTTTCGTCTCTAGACGTCTGTTTCTCGTGCCTGTGTTCGTTAACGTCTAACGTAATGGCCGGCGAGTGCCTACTTTTGTTCGAGCGGTGTAGGTAATTCGTAGCCACCTGGCTACGAGTGAAAGGACACGAATGAGAAAGGATTGCTAAGGTGCCTAACTACGCCGTGCCCGATCGTAGACCCAGAGGGTTATCGCAATTCGGTTGAGTTACAGCGCACGATCTCGCGTGTATCCGTAGGGAAACCAGGCCTCTTTACTTTTACCAACTCGTCCGATTCAACCGGTTTCCAACGTGTTGCGTCCCACGTCAGCTATTGCCCTCCTTTTTCGTCGGTGTTTCTTATCTGTTTTTTTTTTAGTTAACGGACCAGGTAATACCAC
>WIUT01006975.1:0-12521 GCA_010645135.1 Tetragonula clypearis
TCTCTCTCTCTCTCTCTCTCTCTCTCTCTCTTTTTTATTCAGTATACACGTGCATGGTGTACATGCAGTGACTCATAAAAGCATATTGATTTATCGTGAAAAACTTCGTGGTATACGCCTTGTATAATCTGATTATTTATATAGTAATTCTAAGCAAATTTGCTGCAGATACTCGGTAATTTTTACATACGTTTTCACGACGATCATGTCTCGCTGTAACGAATGTCAATGAAATTTCAAAGTGTAATACGCATTTTTGCGCATTTACAGTAAATGTTGAATATATGAAATTACATAACGTGAAATCTATGACGAATGTAGTTCTATAATATTTAGTATGTATATGAAATCTACCAAGGTTCGACTTTTCTAACTATGTTTTCAAAAATATGAATGTGCAATCTAATCATGTATATTGTGTGTGTTATATAAGACATTTGGAAATCTACACTGTAATGAGATACAATTGTCATGAAAATATATGTATGTAAAAGTTGCGAGATATCAGTTGCTGTATACTTAGTAAAAAAAATTATAATACTGCCACGTCAAGGTAACCATGGCCCCACTAAATATTGAGATTTGTATAACAATTGTATAACATTGGATTGGTTCAAATATTTTCGTTATCTCTGCAGAATCATTTATATTAAATGTTAGAACTTCCCTGTGTATACATATTTTTATATAATTTATATATTACATAATATTCAGTGTATATATATTTTTAGATTTTTTTTCACACTTGACCCGAATATAGTCGTAATGGTTGTCTCATTACAATATTAATGAAATTTTCTGTAACACACTTAGTATGTATATGTACAAGAAGTTACAAATATCCGAACTATTCTTTCGTAACTAATTGTGCATATATTGTACATATATAATATAATTGTACATATATATATATATATATTACATAACGTGAAATATAGTTCTATAATATTTAGTATGTATATGAATATACATATATATTCAGATTTGTTTCAAACATTATTAAAATTCTCATTATATTGCTAGTAAAATTTCAAAATGTTGCGCACAATGCACACGGATTGTGTATTCAGAAAAGGTTTCTAATAAGCGTTGGGATAATAAGCGTGAGCTACTGTATGCGTGGATGCGTGCGTTCGCGGATACGTCCCTGCGATCATATAAGAGGCTTCGCTCGTGCGAATTTCTTTTCATTATACGCGGGCTTTTGAAGTGCAAGAAAAATAGCCTCACTTACAATGGGTAATTTTCGTGCCACGGGTTCATTTAGATGAAGAGATTGCGCTCTTAAGCGCTCTCTCTCTCTCTCTCTCTCTCTCTCTCTCTTTCTCTATCTCTTTATCCTTTGGCCATACTCGCAAAGCCACGAGATTTAGCTAAATTGAATCTATCCTAGATCACCCGCGAAGAAACTATCTCGTATAAACAACCGGAATATTTCCTCGTTCTCCCTTTTCCGTCCGTAGTTCACGACCTAGTCCTCATGGGGATATTCTAATACCTATAGAACATCTTGATCACGAGTTACTAGAGACGGATTTAACACTTTGGGGACCTGAAACTATGAAATGATTACTTCGGGATTCTTGAAGTTAAAACGAAGCAAAAATTCATTTCAGGAGATCTTTATTGCAATATTTTAGTATCTTACTACACGGTAATGGACAAAATGTGAATATTATGTTTTTCATCCGTTTCGAAAGTCTAGTTTTCATCTACTTGCTGCTCTTGTCAAATATAATTTGATTCTTCAATCTTTCGGAGTTTCGTATTATTTATCTCTTAAACTTTCTTCTGTCGGTCGCCGTCTATGTAATATAACATTAAAAATATTAATAACTGTAAGAACGTAAATAAGTATAATTTTCCGTTTGACTTCCGTATATGCAAATTGTTTTATTGTTCCCTTATACGATAACGATCTACTTGAAAAAAAAAAAAAAACGATTAAAAAGTTCAGCTGAAGTTGTTCTGTATTTATTTTTCATTATTGACAGTTTGAAGAAGGTTGTTCCTATTAAAAATATATCGATTCTACAAGCATCGTTTCAGTCTGGTTAAAATTTTTAACTCAGTCTTTGCATGCTATAATTTTATAGTCTTTGAATTTTTTTGTGTTTGATTGAAGCTATATTCAACCTTCTATATTTAATAACTTTTCAAATATAAAATTTCTTTAGTTCGATAATTTTTTAAGAACTTTTTTTTTTTAACTAACGAAATAACAAATAATTTATTCCAGAAGCCAGTACGATTATTCCAAGGATTTTGTACATCGTTAGATAAAAAGCTACGCTAAAAGCTATAATGACACATTGAAACATTACAACTTTAAAAAGAATACTATTTTGTCAGTTTCTTAAATTTTTTATTCTGCAGTTTCTGATAGTCGTTTATTAATTCCTTTGACAAGTAAATTTTTAATTACACACTTTGCACACTGTTAAACGTGTTTCGCACAGTTTTGATAATTATTCATGAACTTTTTTAGACAAGCTCCTATAAACTTTTATCCCGGTATTTGCATAGTATTACCTAGAAATTAGTATTATAAAGATTAATTAATTCTTTTTGAAAGTCCTTTTAACCCCTTCGCGGGGTTACGGACGAGATATCTCGTGTCGCAATTTCGTTCGTGAGGTACGACGAGATATTTCCTTCTATTTTACGCTAACAGCGAAAGGGTTAAAATTTTCTAACTCGATTACTTGCATAATAATCGTTTATTAATTTTTTTTTGACGTGCATTTTGGGGAGGGGGAGGAAATGGGGTCCGAAGCTTATAGTCGAGGTAAAAAATTAAATATTGACACTGATAGAAAATTTATTATTATTATTATTATTATTATTATTATTATTATTCTACGAGGTCCAATTCGACTTTGTTTTAAATAATCAATAAATTCGTTCGTATTCATTTAATGTATGACGTATGAATTCTTTCCCAAAGAGTAGGCACATGAAAAAACACGTAAAAATCCAGCGACGTAAAATCCAATTTATTAACGTAAACGAAAGTTGTATTTTTGTTACTACCAATTTTTCACCTCCCTGCCCGGTGGTTCACGATGCAATTTATGAGACGTTCGAGACGTTGACCGCGTATGCAAAGTCGAGCACGCGAGTCTCGGATTACCAGACGCGTATGTGTACCAGGCGTCGCGAACTTACGTCGCGAGATCGGGATCGCGCCCGGTTGGTACGCAATCTTGCCACGACACGCGGCAAGAACTTGGAATAGGGCTTGTTACCCTATTCGTGCTCGCAACAGCCTGAAAATACCGTCGCTCAAAGTTTCCCCTGCCCTCTCTCTCTAAGCCCTTAACGAAGTTAAGCTTCGTTCAACTTCGCTGCTCTTCTCTCGTTGCTGCTACAGCTCTTTCTTTTTTTTTTTCTTCCTATGTTCGACGCGTTTCGCTGTTTTTTTCTTTCTTTCTTTTTTCTTTTTTTCGTTTCCACCTAGCCGGACTATGTTTTATGTAAATATGAAAATATCGCGCGAACAAAGGAAGCTCCGAAGCTTCATCGAGAGATCGTTACGAGGAACAGAAGAAGAGTCGAATGTAGGGCAAATCGCATCGAAGTTGCGTAGTTTCGTAAAGTAGCAAGAAGTTGTAATAAAAATAGTAAATGTAGGGGGGGGGGAGAAGCTATCTTGCGAAATAACAAGAAACAACATTTCAACGTTTCCACTTCTCTTATAATGCTAATTATAATATGCAATAGATATCAAATCCAATGTAATCGCTGGCTGGACATTTCGTTGATTAAATACTAACGCTGATAGAAAATTTATTATTATTATTATTCTACTACGAAGTTCAATTCGACTTTGTTTTAAATAATCAACAAATTGCTCGTATTAATTTAATGTATGACATTTCTTTCCCAATGATAGACACATAAAATCACATAAAAACACGGAAAAATCTACCGACGCAAAATCCAATGTTATTGTAAACGAAAGTTGTATTCTTGTTACAATTAATTTTTTAAAAAAACTTTCCAACAATGTACGTTCAATCGTACAAAATTCTTTTTCTCATTTACAGTGAAGAGAATAATTCGAATCAATAACCACAGGCTTTGTACAAATCCTTTTTTATTAATATTTAATTAAGAATTCTTTTTATAATATCCATTTTAATTTATAATCCTTTATACGCGTTTAAAATCCCGCTTAAAATCGCGTTGAAACACAAAACAATTTCTTCGGGTAAACGGTATGTTTTCAATCGTATTTAATTAATTATTTTGCAACATATCTTTGTACACGCGGATGGTTTATTATACCATCTGTTCGATGCAGTAAGCCAATATCGATAAAACAATCTCACACGGAGATGCTCTACAATCGTGGAAAACGGCTGAATCGTCGAATATTCTTTGTTATAGTCAAATGAAAAAAAAAAAAAACGCAACCTCGAAAAATCGCTTACACGAGCGTTTACATCGTGCAAAATGTATTTCTGCAACGCGTACTTTCTGCATACTGTAACATTAATAATGATAAAAAAAAAAACAATTTACGCGAAATCTCTGTTTATTGGTCCAGCTGTGTTCTTCACTGTATATTATAGCGTATCGTACAATGACTAAACTGTTCTATGACGAAAGTGACTTGAACTTCTGACTTCTGATCGGCTTCTTAATTGGGGGTCCAAAGTTAGTAATAATAACAGAGTAACTAGCTTCTAAACGTACCACACCGGGGAATAAAATAATAACGATGATAACAAAAGGATCCGAGTGAAATATTTTCGGGAAAATATGTCGCCGAGTGTGAAACAATCTTTGCTTTATTAGTTCAGCTCTTTCTATCGCGTGCTCTTAGAATAGACCGACAAAGTTCAGAGAGAACCCGGTGTACACACTGTATTAGCGTTTCTCTCGAGCGTAGAATTCGCGAGCTCGACGTATGTAGAAACGGAGTTGAGGAGTTGAGGGGGAGAAGAATCGTATGCGCGAGATGGTACGTGGGCGCGGTACGGATCACGTGCAGAGCCGGCGCTCGTAAAATATCAGGGTCGTGCGAAAATTTCCGCGGCTCTTCTCGATTCGTTTACAAGCGATCGTCGATCTTCCGTGTCCTTTCTCACGGGCCCGCCGTTGCGGATAGGTGGGTTCCTCCGCGGGTGGGTTTGCTCGCTATGCGAGTATTACGCGCGGAACGGGAGCGACGTTTACAGAGCAGCGAAGAAACGAGCAAACCCGCGAAAAACCTGTTCTCCTCGAAAGCGCGAGTCGATCTACGTTTTTAGGTCGGCTGCTCGCTCGCGACCCTCTGCTACCGTCAAATACTGACCTCCCATCGACGTGACTGTCCGTCAGCAAATTATTTCGCGAACAATCGTCAATTGGCCGGTCTTCCTGATGCTTGTATTGGCAAACTTGGCAAGAAAAAGTAATTGCGTCTCTCTTCCACATATGGTGGACGTAGAATAGTGTAAATCTTAAGATAAGTAACTAACTTCATTTTAAATCGCTGACTGTTCAAGCTTGCTTTGGGAAAAAGGAAAACTGGCACGATTGACAGTCGTTTGTTCGGTGTTGATTTTTAATGGAAAATTAGAAAGAAACGTCTTATCATAAAAAATTATCTAACGTATATGGCGAGGAAACACGTTCGAACTACAATACAGTGTCAGGATTGATTTGATCTACCGACGAGGATGTCGAAATCAATTCTTCGAACTTTATTTCGTCGAAAAAAGCAAGATAAGAACTTGTTCAATGTTATGACTAAAGTTTTTCTCGTGGAAAATTTGTCTTCCATTTCCAAACACAAAGAAAAACGTAGTTACTTTTTTTTGTAAATCTAATACAATGCTTTTTCTCATTCGCTGAAACCTGGATATAATTCATTCGTCGAATAGATTTTTAACGTAGGCGTTTAGTCGCGTGAGTAATTGCCTCGTGTTCGAACCTATTAGAGTACTCGTGCGCATCGAGTTTTGCTCGAATGTTCTCAGAACATTGTTGCAGATATCAGCGTCAAACTGACACTGTTTTTATTTTCAGTTTTATACTCATTTATATGAGTATTTAAATGTTAATCGACACCTTACTTGGTTGTCAAATGAATTCTTGCTCGTTGAATTCGTTTATTCGAAGGAGAGATCTCTGAGATAGTGAAAGGAATCAAAGTGAATTCCTATATTATACTTACGAACTCTAGTTACATAAACAAAAAATTCATATAAATGACGTTTTACAAATTGAACACGAACTTGCTACGCGTACGCTTGATTTGAAACATGCTTTTAGATTTCTGTACTTGTTCTCATTAGCGAAGCCACTTCACTTTCAGTCATTTGAAACCTTTTTTTTTTTTTTTTTTTTTACTAACGCGAACCTGTTACTTCGTTGAAGTATCTTCCCAGGCTTTGAGCGAGGTTGAAGCAGAAGAATACTTAATTTACATTCCTTCAAATCAAGTTGATTTATATGCACGCGAACTTGAAGCGGAGTTATTGAATTCGAACGTCTTGAAACGAAGCAACTAGTCTAATGAACCATGTTCCAGAGAGCGCGGAAGTAGAGTTATTATTTCTCTACTATTATTTCCTCTGTTATCAAGCGACTTGAAATTATGTACATTATTAGCGAACCTACTTATCGTCTCGTGAATTTGAATCTTGGTTAATTTGAAATATTCTTTAAATTCTCTATGCTTGTTTTCATTTGGATCTGCGTGCTGACGCGAACGCAAGGTATTTTCTTACGTGAAGTCGAAGTGTTTTAGTTGCGTTCGAGCGAATTGATCTAGATAAGAAGCAACCAGACTAATCCAAAACGGCGACAGATAGAATTTTATTTCTACTGTCTGTTGTCAAACGATTTGGAATCATTACTCCGAATCAAAATCTGTCTATACATTTTGAACGTGTGAACCTGTGTTTGCGTTTGACTCGATTTCTACGCTTGTCCTCCTTAAGTCAAGTCGCTCGACTTCGCAGACCAGTTAGGCCTCGGTTGAAGTCCTCTTCCCGAAGTGAGGTACAGTCCCTGCTTCGTTTGCATTCGAATGCCACCAAGAAGTCAAGAAGTTGCGCTCGTGCGCAAGCAAACTGAATTGAAGCGCCTTGAAACGCGACCAGGTTCGAGATCAACTCGATCGAACGAGGCTAGAAACCATAACTCGAGGCATATTCGCGGCCGGAGCGCGGAAGTGTAGAAAAAGCGTCGATCTAAACCGTCCAGTGGCGGCGACTCTGGATTGTCTTTACGATCGGTCCGGTTCAACCGGCAACTGAAATTGAGAGAGAACGATCGGGCACCGTTACCGTTATCGAAATGAAGCGGTCGCTACCGGGACGCAAAATAGGAAAGTGCACGGGTGTAGGCAGGCAGGCTCGCGTGCCGTACAGAAGCTGCAGCAGCCTCGGCGAACAACTCGCGCGAGGTTGTTGCACGGCCAGCCAGCGGTGTGCCAACCTCTATCGTGGTATCGTGGCTCCGACTCGGTTAGCTAGCACCTTTTTTGCAAACATATCGCCACGGTCGTTTTCTTCGGGGCCGCGCGTACTAACTTTCGCGTTATTATGTCCCTCTACGCGCGAGCGCGAGCTTTCTTTTTCTCTTCTCCTCTCCTCCCCCTCCTCCCTCTGATTTTATTTTGCTCTTCGTTTCGAAACCATACGGAACGTATAACTCTCCTTGCGAGCTTCTCCTTTTCTTTCTTTCTTTTTTTTTTTTTTTTTTTTTCTTTTCGTGCGCTGCTGTCCGACCGTCGTCGAGAGATCGCGCTCGAAATCCTCTTTCTTTCCTCCGCGGCGGGGGAGAGGAGGAACGACGATTTTTCTCGTTTCGCAACAGCGCGAATCGCGCCGCGTTTTCTTCTTTCGACTCTGCCGCCGCCGCCTTCTTTTTTATTACGAGGCGAGTTTCTCGGTCAGTTCAACGAGCACAGCTGATGGCGGGAAGATACTATATAATTAGAAAGTATACGCGTACCCATGTGGCTCGCGTTTTAAGGTGGAGTCTGCAAGTACGTCTTGCAAATCTGCCGAGAGAGAAAGAGAGAAACGGCAAGGCGGGGTCGTTAGCGGTTTACTTATTTGCACTTTTGAGCTCGCCACTTCCGGTTGTTTCTTTCTTTTCCCCTTGCTCTTGGTCCTAGTCCTAGTCACTATCACCATCATCAGGCTACCAGGGATCGCGGTTTCCAATCTGTGCGCGACTTTTTACAAGTACTTGGGCAGTTGGTACGCAGTTCGATTAAAACGATTAGTATTTTTTGTTACAGTCTCGGTTCTCGATTCGATGGAAGGATATTTCTCTCGAATATTATCAGTCTTTCGTCTCTTGACGATAACTGGGTTTGAATGATTCGCAGGAGACTGAGAAGCTGCAACGACGAACATACACGTGCAAGTTTTGATGAAAACTCGAATACTTTCTCTCTCTCTCTCTCTCTCTCTCTCTCTCGTTCACTCCAAAATTTCCAACTTGAAAGTAATATAATCTCCGTCAGTAGACAGAATTTAAATTAGGATTTAGTCGATCTTTTAGGATTTAAATCGACGACCGAATTAATTAGGATTTAAATTAGACGATTAATGTGTCTCCACCTTTATTTAAAGTGCATATGTGTAGCCTAATTAGAACTACACTTTATATGCTTGGATGTATCCAAATATACTTCCCCCTTTTTCTCCATCGTTGTTGATTCAATTCAGTCTAACGACACTGACGTTCACAAAGAACGCTCGCGTGTCGACAAAATTGATATTTTAACACCCCTTGTGTCGTCTGCTTTTAGCAAGCCGCTTTGCCACGCGCGCGCGCGCACACACACACACACACACACACACGTATATATGTTTTACCTGCGCAAAGGATAGGAAGATTCGCGTCTCGATTACAGGGGCCGATGAGCACGTTCGGTCGATTTGACTTGGCTAGGCGAAAAAGGGGTGTCTCGAGGAGTCTGGGCAAAGTTTAGGCAGGGGGAGGCTTTCCCTGCGGTTTCATCCTCTCTCTCTGTTTAACGCGAAAGTTGCGCGCAGGTTCGTCCCGTGGGACCGTTAGTTGCTGCACTAACGTCGTGACGACCGAACGAGAATGAAAAGGGACAAAATCAGTGCGTAATTAGACGTCTCGACAGACAGGCAGCTCGTCTACTCTGGCTCATCTCTCGGTGGTTGGATGTCAGCGGGGTTGCATCCCCGTCACGGGGTGATTTCAGATCTTGATTATTCGCCGGGTTGATTGCGAGCCGCACGAGTCGATCGGATCCTCGCTGTTCCTCGATCGTCGAGAGTTTTGGAAACCGGGTGAGTTTCTTTCAAACCCGGATAACTTTCTCGGGAGACAGGAGAGAGAAAGAGAGAGAGAGAGAGAGAGAGAGAAATAATGCTATTTCAGAGAAAATAGCAGGTCGCTATTTTGTCGCGAACGAGGACAAATAGTTTACTGCAATTCTCGTAACGCACAGATGGCCGTGCAATAAAAATAATGGACTGCCTATGCTTAACTAGCGCTGCACAAAGAAAAACAGAAACTTGTTTTAGAGAGGTGCTTTCGCGATAATAATGCCGAATCAAAAGTTCTCCTACCTTATGTGCGGTGATTCGCGACTTTATTCGAACTTATTTGCCGTGACAATTTCTCGTGCACTTGTTACATGTTTTGCGCAAAACGTGCTGGAATTTTATTATTATTATTGTGACGAAACAGAATTATCATGATTATGTAGATATTTACTGCAAATATTTACTGCATATATATAGTGGACCAGTTAAATGGGGTCATGTAAATTGTAAAACAACAAGTTTTATAAAAAAATTGTGGTTGTAATATTGTTTCAAACGACGATATTTTCAGATATAAGTATCTTACTTTTCGTTTCGTGTCTTCTGAAATGAAACAATTGAATAAGAATCACTGTGAAATAAAACTATTTTCACAAGCTCCTTGAAATAATGCAATTCTTAGTTTTTTTTAAAATCCAACAATAAATAAGACGAATATTTAAATGATCCCATTTTACATAATCCATCCCTCTTTTTACATACTCATAATTAAAAAAAAAAAAAAATCAAGTCAATGAATAGCCTTTACTGATTCGGTAGTCTGATACTGTTGTACTTGTAGTAGAAAAAAGAACAGCGAGTCAGTGGTCAGACGCTGATCCGTTCCTCGGTGCCTGTAGTAAGGAAAAGTAAGGAAAAACGAATTTTCGCGGGAATGTAGCATGCTAGGAAACTACAACTACTCTCTCTTTCTCTTTCTCTCTTCTCTCTGTCTGTCTCGTTGTTTACGATTCCACGATAAGTAGTTGTTCGTCATGATTCACGATGAGGTACACCTTTTCGGTTTACTCGTCCGTTGCATCGCGAGTGCATCGGCTCGGGACGCTCGTTGCCTCGCGTGCATAATACAACGAAACGCACTATTCACGCGTGTAACGCTCGGCACACCTCCATCCTCTTTCTCTGCGCCCGATCTGCCGGTCCCTCGATGGAACCGCGTTTTCGCTTTTCAAACATGCCTCGAGCATTACCGCGTACGTCGACGTTGCGTTGTTCAAACAAACGCAGGGAGGAGCCATCTTGCCTGCGATGATTTACATGAGATCTTGGCGACTTCTCCAAGCGACCGTGCAATTGATATGCACGCGTGCACGCCCGCGTACAGCGGCTACGCGAGTTGCATCGTGCATCGAACGAACGTTCGGTCTCTTTCGTGTAGGTCGTAGGTGATACGTGTGTAACACCGCGTTGGTCCCGTGATCGTGCCGTTTCTTTCTTTTCCAGCAACGTTGTTGCACCGATCCGAGCGAACGGATCGTTGTTTGCACGATTTGTTGCTGGCAAAATGTTGTTTCCCCCTTCGCTTGCAGTGTTCGCCCGTTCACATTGTCTAGATTTCATCGGCAGATTGTGCGCGATTTTCTATCGATCCCATCGAGAATTTTTCACTGTCTCTCCCCGTTCTGCACTTTCTAGGATTTTTTCCCACTTCTACTCTATGTGGAAGAATATCTGTTCGAGAGATACGAAAGATATCGAGGGATAAGAAAATAAAAGAATCTCGATCACCGATTGTTCGAAAAATAATGACGATCTTTCAACTCTCTCTTCTTTCTTTTTTTTCCCGTTGGGTTTCGTCGTTCCGCTCCTCTCCAGCTCCGTTGTTAATCATTTCGCGGTGGTTATCGGATTTCGAAGAAGCAACGGTTGACCTCGCGATCACCTGTGCGGAACACGCGATCATTAAGCGCGTCGCTTTCGTTCTCTCCTGTGTCGTGATCTCCGCCGTTTCTTTTTTCCTTCATCATGCTGCTTGTCGTTAAAAGAAACGTAAAATGTAAAACCTTCGTAATGATAATCTCCAGATCACCAGTGGGAGCAACGAGCTTCTCCACGTGGAACAGAAGCAGTTTAATAAATCAGATTGTTCTTTCAGTTTGTTTGTTTCTTTTTTTTTCGGGATCGTAGCTCGAACATTAACCGATAATCGTGGCGAGTACCTCGACGCAACGGTTGCCATTGTCTTTGGATCCTTCTCTGCCCGCTGGCTGATTAAAATTCATAGAAAGTGCAAATTAACCGTGACGCTTACGGCCAGGTGTTCCTGTACGCGAGGCAAGGATTCCATACGGACCCGATAGCCCCGGTCGAATGCCTGATTAAACCTTCGTGCCCGTACACGTTCGCCGGCTTGGCCGTACGTGTTATGACTCTATTCGCCCACTTACTGGTCAGTGACGCTCGCGAGTCAGTAAGATCGCGGCCAGTTCTGGCACGATTTACGGATGTTATATAACCAGAAAACTGGCCGAGACGCGGCGGTACCCGCTGTCACGAATAATTATCTACAATTAAGTGACGTTGTCCGGTTGCTGGATCGGCGAATTTATTTCGAATCGGCTGACCTGTACGTCGATAGAGACGCACTCGCGTCGAAATGGTATCGCCTTTTATTGGTTCACGCGTGCAACGCGTTTGCTCGGATCACCGTCGGTGTGATTTTTTGCTGATCGTGCGAGTTTAATAAACCTTCTTTTATTCGTTCGGAAATAACTTTGTTCACGAGTTCGACGAGCGTATAATCACCAATCGGGGCGAAGTTTAACCCTCAATTTTCCAATTTAATTCGTTTCTTGGTGTCTCTTTGTCCTGGCTTGGTCTCAATGGTCAAACGTTCGTGTCCAGTATGAACAGTCAAATTTGCAAATTCTTTTATCATAAGACAACAAATGAAGTGAGCGTATGTTCGATTCACACAATACTCTCACGGACAGCTGTTTCATTTCACACTGTGATCTTATCTTTTCTAGTTTTCTTCGACTTGATGATCGTTTGCTTTGGATTCCCTCTTGTTAACGTGGCTCATGAAAGTACATATTCGAACACTCGTTATAATAAAAACTTTTACGTATCTATCTTTCTGTGTGTGTGTGTGTGTGTGTGTGTGTGTGTGAGTAAGTAAGTAAGTAAGTCAAAAAAGATAAATATCTTTCAAACGATTCACACGATTATATCAATAAGACTTCAAACAACAGTGACATTCTGTGT
>WIUT01006976.1:0-12517 GCA_010645135.1 Tetragonula clypearis
GTTCGTATTTAAATAAACATTACATAAATAAACTCTGACAAACCACGCTCTGCTACTAGTACCTATGTATGCTTCACGTATAAATTATATTATCGCGTGTTCGTATTTAAATAAACATTACATAAATAAACTCTGACAAACCACGCTCTGCTACTAGTACCTATGTATGCTTCACATAGAAATTATATTATCGCGTGTTCGTATTTAAGTAAATATTACATAAATAAACTCTGACAAGCCACGCTCTGCTACTAGTATCTATGGTTGCTTCACGTATAAATTATA
Organism: Tetragonula clypearis; assembly: GCA_010645135.1. Classification (NCBI taxonomy): domain Eukaryota; kingdom Metazoa; phylum Arthropoda; class Insecta; order Hymenoptera; family Apidae; genus Tetragonula; species Tetragonula clypearis. The sequence continues at coordinate 286 of WIUT01006976.1, forward strand.
TTATCGCGTGTTCGTATTTAAATAAATATTACATAAATAAACTCTGACAAATTTCAATAAGTCACTTTTGGTAGTGATGTCCAACGACGCGCTGATGAAATAGCAAAAGCAATAAGATTTTCAAAAAAGCTGAATACACGAGAGCATGGATAATTGTGATTTTCGAGTTACCAGACGTGGAAAATTGTCACGAAGTACTCTCGGTGTACTGAGTCGATCGGTGAATTTTCATTTTCCATCGATCACACGTTGCCCAATCCACAGTGATCGCTGCTTCCTGGTGGACGATTTATACCGGAGCTTGGAACTGGCCTTCTTAATTGCAATCCTTGGTAATTGATGGTTGATATCATATGGTTGAGAACAGTTTCCGGAACGATCGATAAAACGGCGTTGGCACAATGTACGTAATGCGTACGGCAGGATCGTGGGAACCAGATCGCGACTAGTCCTCGAGATCATTGAGTTTCGCTGAATTCGATGGAAATGAGATTGAAATTTCATTGGTGGGCCTTCGGTGGTCCTCGTGGTCCGTTAAAACGTTAGGCGACCGCCAGATTAGGCTGATGAATCCGTTTTCTGCTTATCCGTTCTCGTAATTTTTTATTTAATTATTTTCTGTGTTATTTATTTGTTTATTATATACCGGGCAAACCTAATGTGCGGCTTGTTCTGATACTTGTGCAACGTGTTCGTATATCTATGGCACTCGACAGATCCTTACGACTGATTTCTTGAAAACGAAAAGTTTGAAGAAGTTTTGAAAAAAAAAAGTGTCTGACAATGGGAGTTGCAAAAATTTGTTTCAAGCAATGAGGTGCAAGGGGCGTTCGACTATTTGCAGATGAAAATATTGAGAAACCTCTTTTTTGGCAGGCAATACTGACGTGAAGAAAAATTCAAGTGACACTTATTCGAGCATAGTTAGCTTTTCAATGTTCTTTTGGGTAGATGGGAATTGCGTTCTATCATGGTCACAATCTCGATGCCGATATTTCCTTTTTTTTTTTACTACCTATTTTAATTTTCTTAAAAGCTTAAAAAAAAGTTTGAAACAACACGTTCGGTGTTTTACGAGTCAGAGTATTCTGTTACACGTTTCTATTGTATCTGTTATGTTGCAACATTATCGCGCACACGGTACGTTAATATTTCAACGCATCTCGTTGTAATTGTTTCAACTGTTTTATTATTAAAAAAAAAAAAGATTTCGTATTAGAACGAATTACGAATAATGGAGTTTAAATTTATTAAAGAGAGAACAGCTTGAACATTTTTTTTTAATTTTACAACGATCGAAAATCTACTAAAAAACATTCACGATACGTACAAGTAAGCAACATGTGCATTTCTTGGCACAATTACTGAACATTCGAACAGTGTACTTGTCACGTTACAAGTTAGAGCCAAACTACAATGCAATTATTCTATTTTTCCCATTGCCAGCCATCTCGAAATGATTCATTCGACACCTGTAACGAGTATCCAATAACGAGGCTGAATCGCAAACGCAATTCGAAGTGTCACAGTTCATTAGGATTGTCTTGTTAAGTGGTTTGCCACCGTGCTTGCACAGTCCTTGGCAATTAGCAGGATGCAAATTAATTCGTGTCTCGAAACACGCAACACGGTGTTCGTTTATTCGCGATCACGCCGTGTTCACGTGTGATTTTTACGTGGTTTTTCGTCGGATTTCCAAAGTTTCGTGCACAGACGTAAATATAAATGAAATTAAACGCGTCGTCGAATGTTTTCTGTCAGCGATATCGTTCCTGACATTCCAGAAACGATTGTAACCGGACTTACGGACATTTGTGAAACAGTTATGTCTGTTTCGTGTTACTTTCAACCATCAACGAGAGTAGTGCTTACTGTTATAATGGAACGGAGTTTAAGCAACTCGTGCTTAAAGGTAGCACTTATATAGCTATTACTTCTATAACCGCTATCCTTGACCAGAAGTTTACACATTTACACATTCTACAACTCTCTCGATCGCAGCGTTTAACTAAAGAATCCGTGAAAATTTTTATTCGACCAGAATATACGCTTGAGAATTTCCCCTTGTCAACTTTCGTTCTCTGTTGAGAATATATTTCGATCTTTTGCTACGCGGATCGTTTAACATCGTGCTGGGGGACAGATGAAGTTTAGAGAATGAAATGAGGGGGGGGGGAGAATGAGAAAAAGATTTTATACTTTTATCCAAGGAAAGGTAATCTAAATTGGAAAATAAAACCTTTAAACATTTTTAATCTTACGTCAATTTGATGCCAAGGAACAGGTTTAGATGAGGAAGCGCGACTTTCCTTAATGAGCGCCAACAAACCGGAACCGCGCGAAATAATCTGATTTGTTTACTATAAAATTGATGACTTGAAAGATCATTGTCAATTAGACTGGTCATCATCGAAAACATTAGAATTTCTGTGAACGTTTACATGACATTGTTCGTCATAAAATTATTACTACAGAGATATTTATAATTGTAGCAACATCACGTATGCAAATAAGTAGTAATTTAACCGTTTCCTCTAACAGGAAAATTTCATTAAAATGATTTCTTTCGTGATACAGAATAATGCAGAAATATTAAAACGATTCTTTCCTCCGACGAAAACGGTGTTCTACGTGTTTCAAATACTTGCTATAAAGAAAAGGGTTATATGTACAACAGTTCGAATATTGTTTGTGGCCTATGTAAATATAAATTTTTTTAAACAGCAATTCAACAGTTGAGTTATATCTAATAACACAATGTTTCAATATTTTAACTTGTCGCATTATCGAAGCGAGCCTCCCATCCCCAAAAAGAGAAATAACATCTTAACATTTTACGGATCGGTAGCCTATTATTAATCGGCTAACATATTTTAAAACTTTACCGACCGGTAGTCTATTAATCGGCTAACTATTCACCGCTAATACACGGTAGGTAAAGTGTTAATACTATTGAGGTCTTGTCAAAAAAAAAAAAAAAGAAAAAGGTCTATCGATACGTCATTGTGAGATTATAATACCGATTGATGGATCAACCGCGATCTTTTTGGCCGCCGAAACTTGTATCAGGCGTGTCGATAGAATTAGAAGCCCGGCCATCTGGCAGAGGTTGGTTGTTTTCCACCTTCTTTGATTGTATTTATCTTCCGATTGTGTTTATTGTTACAGAGTGAAAATCGCGCAGCAAAGGCCTCTGCTTGCAGAACTGCTCGAGAACGAGGGCGATACCAGGGACTCGAATTTCCTCGAGCAGGAGGATCGTATTTTTGGCTGGCAGGAAAAAGTATTCAGCCCGTTCGAAGTAAGTTTCTACAGCGAGGAGACGAACTGCCTGACCGAATGTCAGAAGGTATATTATCGGCAAATCAAGGAGAGCAGCGTCGAGGGTTCTCAACTTTACACTTACACTCGCAACGATTCGTATTACTTCGGCGATGAATTGCTAACGAAACGTTACAAGACAAAGCTGGCGATTAAGAATCAAACGGCGTTACCGGCCTTGCAGAATCGCAAACCGTTCGCCGAAAGGCACAATAAAACGGTCGTCGACGAATTACCCGACGAAACAAGGACCCGAACGAATCATTATCTTTATATGGAGCGTTGCACGATGTATGTCATGGTTGATTTATCTCAACGAGATAAAATCTTAACAAGCACCGACGAGGATACGGAAATAGTGCTGGTAACGATTACGTACAATGGACTGAATAAAATTTTAACGGTGAATCCTGACTTCACGGACGATCATTGTTACACCGTAACGAATTCCAGCGGTGTTCGATTTAATTATTGGCTGGAGCATGTTTCCGAGAAACAATCGTCATTGGAATTACAGCAACAACAAAGTGAATCGCGAAAAGTGAGTATATGCGTATGTATGCGTGTATATATATATATATATATACGTACGTACGTAATTCGTATTGGTTACAACACGTTGCGCATTTGAATGTTGTTCCCCTTTAATTTAACACGTTCCTAATTAATCACGACAATTAGAATTATCATCGTGTTTTTAACTTAAAAAAATTTGATTAACGTTAATTCGAATTCTCTCATTGTGTAATAATTTGATTTTTACTCGAATCTATTTGGACTGTTTAAACACCGTGTTTTAAGTAACATGCAACGTGCGAGGTACTATTATATTTCTAATTATATTAGCATTAGTCCACAATTATAAAATTACAAAGTTAGCATGCGTTAATCATCTCGCATCACGTTAAGGTAATTTTTCGTTTAAAAGTTAAAAAAGTTTTCTTTCGTACATATTTGAATTGTATATGCATACCCAACATAGGAGATTTCAGAGATCTGTCTCATCACTCTCTGAGGATAGAACATGTTTCTTGAATTCAACGGAAGCTAATCACTAACACCAATGATTTTTCATAATCGGGCATTTGTCACACTAAATTGACTTTAGTTGTTTTATTTTACACTTGGTTGAAACACACTCAGAAAATGTGACTGTCTTCATATCTGATTGTGTACTTTCGATCATTTTACGATACAATGGAAATTTATTAGCTATTTAAAGTATTCCGAATATGTGGGCGATAAAGAATATGTTAAACCGGTGTAGTCTCGAACCCAACTGAATCTTATGGCAGTGAATGGTTGCTTGAACACGTTCATACGTATCACCTACGTATTTACCCACAAAAACACATGCATATATCTATATATGTTATATGTACATATATGATGGAGCAGTAATCATTCAAACGCAGAAGTTACTTTCACACAGTTTCGGATTATCACGATCGTATGGTATATTATCTAAGATATCCTCACGTATAAAAAAAGAACAAAAAAAATATTCTCCTTTTATGATAAAATTATTTGAAAAATGATTAAAAATATTATTTAGAAAATATTTGAAAATATTATATAAATTTAATATAAGATTATTATATAAATTTAATATACAAGATATTGTATAAATTTAATGATAGGAATCATTGTTAGTTTTAAAATTATTAATTTTTTAACAAAATATGCAAAGTTATTACCATTTCGATTTTTATGCTTCAGGAAATTAAGGAATGTCTGAAACATAGAGAAGCAGAAATATTTCACAGCTTCCAGTTAGTATCACCAAGTGTATATAAATTTTTTATAAAATTGGACATTTTGTCGGCTCGTGATTTCTTTTTTGATGGACTTTGCATTTCCTATTATGTTGATTTGCCAGAACATTGGAGTACAAGTCAGGTTGATAGATTGTTCGGAAGAACTCAGAGATGTAATTTAAAAAATAATTCGGCATATTTTAGTTATGCAACTGAAATATCGTTAGACTTTCAATCTACAGTTACGCTTGATGCAAATACTGTTTTATCATCTTGGCCACGATTATTACTATCAGTTACATCACTTGACAGCTGGTTTAGGTAAATTAAAAATCCTCCTACCACTAATGAGAGTAAACAAATTTAATTTAACAATTAAAAATTTCAGATACCGCACAGAAGGGTACGCTATGATACCTTTGCCTGTACTACCTGGTTTATATAAATTCAACATCCCAACTTGGCGACCAACGGGGAGTGTCGTTAACACTCTTAGGAGATTTTTTACAGGCAGTACTTATGAACTGGAAGACATAACTTATTGCAGTATTCCAAAAGGATATGAGAATAAAATGTTGAATAAGTCACACTTAAATGTTACATCAAGTGGTTACATAAAGTTAAATATGAATATTATTCATCAAACTCATAGTCCAATTAAACATGGTGATCAGTTAGATTATTTTCAAAGACTGAGTACAGATAAACTTATGACTAATATAGACAATATCTTTGAACAGTTTAAAGCAGCCAGAGAACGTATGTTGCGAATTAGAAATTTAAACATTTAATGATTCAAAATATAATGATTACAACATAAAATGATTAAGCCATGAAAAAAAAGATCTTTGATACAAAATATTTGAAAATAAAATTTTCTTTAATATATTTAATATATTTAATGAAGTAAAATATTATAATTTTTTTTTTACTAAGAGTTAACAAAACAATGGTGTACCTGTAATTTCAGAATATTTATTTTTTAAGTTACAAATGTATTTTGTTAAATATTGATTTGATATTATGGTTGAAAATTGCTTTAAGTTCGCATAATATTTAAATTATTTCTTTACAGATGTTTCTAAACAGCGATACATAAAAGAGAAAAACAATAAAATAATTATAAATATATACACTTAATACAATTGGCGAATAATTGATAAAGTTATAGGTCAACATTTGATATGGGAAACATCAAACGTTTTTACTTTATTAACATTTACCAAAATGCATTTTATTCTGTCTTTTTTTTTTTTTTCTTTTCTTAATTTCTGAATAGCCATCTATAAAATCATAACTTACAATAAGTTATTTTAACATAATGTCAATGCGTTTAATTATGCATCAGATATTTTAGAATTCACTATTATTTTTTTCAAATTTAATGTAACGAAAAGGTGGAAAGAAAAGAAAAGATTCGCATTTTTTCTAAAAACTGTAGTTAACTAAAAGACTAGAGTAAAGGTGCAAACGTACATCCTATAAAGGTTTTAATCATTGCCTCTTTTTCGCAGCTTTCACCGCTTTTGATTTTTGTTTTTCTCCGCCAGATAAGAACGACGTTATTACTTCAGACATTTCTGGCATATTGTAATTGGTGAAATTATTTATTTGTTCCATCTCCTGGAAAAATATGTGAACAACACGGTTGAATCATAAATTCAACATTATACGACGAAACTTATAAAACTATATTGTTCAACTTATTTACCAACCTTCCTGGTTTCAGGGTCGTTCATTATTTTCGGTATAATCATAATTAGCAACAACGGTAATATCATCATTAAAACCTGTAGAGATAGATAAGAAACTGATGAATTTCATTTCTTTTGTACAAGTATATCAATCCGTACGTATTAATAATACTCCGTACCATAGGATTGAATAGAAAGTCTGTTACCCTCCACTGTTCTCTAACTTGGAAATAACGGAATGGCGTGAGTGGCCTCATTTTCAATGGATATGGAACTTGTATCACTTGAGACGTTTGTATCAAATTAACTTTCCTCGCTCTGAATTTCCCTTTTGAGTTAATCTCTACTCTGACAGGCTCGTAAACGCAGTTCGGATTTACAACCTCAATTATATATGATCCTGAGGGTACGTTTGAAATAATGAAGCTTCCATCCTCCCTGAAAGTATTAAACGTGCGCTTTTCTACACAAGTGAAAACTTTTGTCAAGTTCGAACGTCGTAACGCAAAATTTACCTTAAGAAACCATAATGTTCTCCACCATTGGCCATGACGTGTGTCATTAACTGCCATCCATTTGGTGGCCCGTTTTCCCAAGGGAATACCTTCCCTTCGATAACGTACAGATCTGTCGACGTGTCCTCGTCATTTTCGGCAATTACGTACTTATTCGACGCGCTGACAATAATGATAAGTAGAAAAATAGCACTTCTGTACATAATTACACTAGACGTACGTTCAACACGTAAGAAGTTCGTGTCACACGTTCAACTGTTGCCAACGTAGTGAAGTGTGAATTACAAACGTCGAGTTTGTAGATTTTCAAAAGTTACTATCGAACATTTTCTCTATTAGTTTTGATATGAAACTTGGTGCCAGTCTTTTTCAATTTAGTTCTGTCAATTTTAATAAATTAAATAATATTCGTGAGAAAATATAAGATATATTGTTTTTATATATTTTGTTGGTTATATTGGATTGTTTTTCGTTTAGCTTGACAGTTGGCGATACTGTGAAGCGCTCTTCGCAACAAAAGTTTTCGGGCCGGGGGGTTCGTTTTCGCTCGCGAATTTGTCGTTTCTTATTTGAAAAGTACGTGTATTTACATTGAAGAAGTTAAAACGAAATAACAAGGACGTCAAAATGGACGATAAATTACGTCAAATGGAAGATGAGATGAATAGGTATGTTAGTTATAAACATACACGATAATTCTAACCTATAACAGTTTCATTTTACTGGTTCTTCTATGTATACATTACTTTCTATCGTGCAATTAATTATCTAGGCTACGTTCTTATGTTTTTAAGTAACTAATTTCTTGTAAAACAAACAAGCTCTCGTACAAATATACGATTAACAATTTACAGTCAAAGTACTAACGGCATTAATTCATCGCAAATCTGTACTATTTCTTAGATTTGAGGCCGAGATTGGTAGTCAGTTGGTTACGCCAATGGTCAGGCCAGTAATTGGTGCGAATACTTATAATCAAGTGGCTAGACAGTTGGAGCAGCATGAACTTCCAACGCCGGTTGTTGCTGCTGCAGCAGCTAGTTTAGCTTTTCCTCCAATAATTGGATTTCCACCACCACCGCCACCGCCACCTCCTCCACCTCCGCCACCGCCAATGTTAATTCCGCAACAAGTAGCAAGACAAGGTGAATAATCAATGCGAATAATTTTTTACTTTTAAATTAATCTTACGAATATATTCACGGCAAGTAGTTTACCGACGAAACACGTTTTTACGTAGGTGCCGTCCCTTCTATTACGACATATTCATCACCTGCGCAAATAAGTAATCCATACTTACCAAATATGGTGGACCCTTGTTTAAGCGCTACTCCGAAAACTTATGAATCTACGTCGACGCCAATGATTCATCCCGAAATTATCGAACAGATTATCAATACAAAGATTCCAGAAGATGACACTAAAAAGAAACCCAAGGTGAAAGGCGTTAGTACTGCAGCAGAATTAGCGATTAGCCAAGGGAAGGCAAGTTCTATCATGGCGAATGCTAGCGCCGAAGAGACTCATCCCAAGGGCAAAGGAAAGAAAAATAAGAAGATTGTACGAATGGCTGGTGGACAAATATGGGAGGATCCTTCCCTGCTAGAATGGGACGAAGGTAATTATTTATTCACGTTTGTATTCTTCATAAATTTTATTTTGCTTTAAATATATTTTACGTATATCTTTTTCGTATTATTACAGACGATTTCAGAATATTTTGCGGAGATTTGGGAAACGACGTCACGGATGAGATGTTGGTGAGAGTATTTGGCAAGTATCCGAGCTTTCAAAAAGCAAAAGTAGTCAGAGACAAAAGAACAAACAAGACGAAAGGATTTGGATTTGTATCGTTCAAAGACCCACAAGACTTCATCAAAGCAATGAAAGAAATGAATGGTAAGTTAAATAATTTCTTATTACATCTTAACAACTTAAATTAGATTGTGTTCTTAAATGTACATACGAAGAAATTGTTTTTAATACAATCTGAACGTAAGCTGAACACAAATTTTCCTTTTCGTAGGAAGTACGAAATTTATTGTATCGTGTTTTCTGAATCGTGTGAAGCAAAAAAAATGAATGGTAATTTTGTACGTAACGAGGTAGAGTCATTTCAACTTTCAAAGCTAAAACTCTCAAACGAAAATTTAAAGAAGCAGGCGACTTTTTAAATAATCACTTACAGTTAACAAAGTTGAGAAAATTTCTTCAGTAGATTAAATTAAAAATTCTGAAAGAAATATCATCCAGAAGTAAGTATAAGTAGATAACGAACAATAATGAAGAAGTTATCGTTATTTGCGGTGGTCTTTTAGAAAAAGATTTTTAGATTGTCATCTATCCGAAATTGCGACGCTTCGTTAAAACTAGATATAACTAAATATCTCTACAGTTGATTTCTCGTATTTAGAAAAAATTATGAGATCAGTATTGCACTTATAGCGATGTTTTGCGAGTGGAGCAGATTCTTTTCATTTGCCAAACGGAACCCATCCGTATGATCTAAAAAGCTGTGGTATTATCGAGTATTGTCTTCTCGGTTGCGTGGAACTTCCGTTACGTAAAGCAATGCGTGTGTTAGGGTGCATTACGGGTGGTGTTGTAGTTTCAGTTCTTTCCAGTTCTTGTTGTTGTTGAGAAGTACCTTAACATAACATGTGCCGTGTGTATCTGTACTTGTACGCGCTAATGTATTATCATTTTCGTTCTTGTTTAATATTTCCTTACTGGCGTGATTTCCACGAGGGCCATGTGGATTCATATATAGGACAGAGAATGGCATGCCACCGGCACCCCAACTACGTGACATAACAGCATCCTTTTTCGACAATCTGTTCCCAATTTGCTTGGTGGCCAGCAACGAATTGTCATCCCACGTTTCTATTATCGCGTTATTCGGCTCTAAGTTTGAAGCTTCTCGTCGAATGTTCATCCTACAATCCGTAACAGTATTATTTCTTAGCCACGTTTCTCTGTGGAGGGCAACGTGTGAACCGAGAAAACACCATTTAAAAAAAAGAAGTACTTACTTCGAAGATGCCTTACTGGGAAGATTCTCCGAGATCAAGGGGGCATTTTTGTGAAACTGTACCGATAACCATTCCCAGCAATCTTCATTCGAGGAACAAGAGACCATCGCGTCCAATGCGTTCTCTTCCAAGCTGTTTCTCAGATCGAGCAACGGCACTGCTTCACACACCATCCACAATGGTGGTGTGTTCAATGCGAAGAAGACAAAAATCGCTGCCGCGAACATCGTTTATCCCCTTTAAATTGTTCTCCCGGTATTTTCCGTGGCCTTTCTCCTACGATTTCTCGTTCAACGTGTTTTCCACCTCCTTGGAACTGGACTCGCTTATTACAGCAGCTACAGTCGAGTCGTGCGATTTCTGAATAAGCATAAACGCGAAACGAAATAAACGTTTTGGCAAACGTTCGATTATACCGTCGAGTGAGAAACGAGGCCCGTAGAGAAGTATGTAGGTACATCGTTGTGTAAATTTCATCGAATGAACGTGGGTGACGATTGTCGCTGAACCCGCGAAACGCGCATCATGGCCGAACGTCGTGACGATCGTTCGTCGTTCGTCGCGATCGTTATTAGGCCGGTCGCAAATCCACGGGTTTGACGACAGCCAGGTATGCTGTTTACGTTTTCGAAACATTTCTGCAATGGTTACGCACTATTTATACAAAATTCCTGCTAAATTTAGCGCGGTGAATAACCATCAACTTGCCGATTTTAGCGAGAGGAGGCTAGAGAGGCGGCATTATCGCCCGTTGACAATGAAATCGACGCGCGAACGATCGCTTCGATTAGCTTTGATTAACTCGGTTTTCGAAACATTATTTCTAGCTTTCAATTTCATTTTTTATCGTTGTTTCCCCTTGCGTCGTTCGACGTAGCTTGATGGGATTATAGAGGTGTATGTACTCTCATCTTTCAGAAACGTCGAATTTGGCATTTAAAAATGCCAAATAATGGCAATTGAATGACAAAACGATATTCTTATAATTTGTGAGAAATCCTGTTAAGCCCTATTTAACACTAGAACTACCGACATTTAAGACGAAGTTTTATTTCTACCGAAATTATTCTTGATGTCTAATAAATGAAAATAGAATAAAATTCATTATATTCATTTTATTTCTTTAGTTATCACTGTAGAAGTCATTGCGTCGTTGCGGGGGAAGAAATTGTAACGTGAAATAGAGATTTTAGAAATAAAATTGTCATAAACTAGTCATTTTCACTGGTGTGTGGTAGTTCTAGTGTTAAATGACAAATTCTATTCTTACAATTTAACTTAATGAAGAGACGTATGTCTAGATATTCTCAATTGAAAGAGACGAAGAGATTGATGAAAAAAAGTAATTCACTGTTACTTCTGTTGCGACGAAAAAGTCGTAAAAAAAAAAAAAAAGCGTAACTTAGTGTAAATTTAAACGTTGACTTGTTCGGAAAATTCAGTTATCGGTTTTCAAGTAATCAGTTTTCTTAGTAGTGTGAAAAAAAGAAAATGGCGAGAAGAAGTTTTAAAAAGTATTACGTTCAAAACATTTCTTGTTCAAATGAGAAATTCTCGATTTCAACGAGATTAGAATAAGTAATTAATTTATTAAAAAAAAAAATTCTACGTAATTACATTCAAGTTCTTGTTCAAACGAGATTAGAATAAGTAATTAATTTATAAAAAAAAAAATTCTACGTAATTACATTCGAGTTCTTGTTCAAGATGAGAAATTCTCGATTTCAACGAGATTAGAATAAGCGATTAATTTATAAAAAAAAAAATTCTACGTAATTATATTCGAGTTCTTGTTCAAGATGAGAAATTCTCGATTTCAACGAGATTAGAATAAGTGATTAATTTATAAAAAAAAAAATTCTACGTAATTATATTCGAGTTCTTGTTCAAGATGAGAAATTCTCGATTTCAAC
>WIUT01006977.1:0-12516 GCA_010645135.1 Tetragonula clypearis
AATAGAAATTTTAAAATAAAATTGTAAAACCAGTCAAAATTGCACGGAATGCGCGAATAACGTGAAAAAATATATAAAACATTCAAGAATACACATGCTTTTTATAATATCTGGGGCGAAAAATAATTTTCTACCCTTCTTGTTTGTATTTAATTGCATAATCGCATAATTGTGTTAATTTCTCGAAATAAATTTACGTTTCTTAAAATTACGTTTCGGCAGATAATTTATTTATCTTTCGTCGTAAGTAATCGTGAACTATAACATTTATTTATAAACTATTGCTGTTTAAGTTTATGATTGAAGCAACATTAAACAGTTGATGTAGCGTATACAGTATACGATTACTATGTGTTGCATTGTCTGTTGAATATCGAATAACTGAAAATCGAAAATGAAATTTTTCAACGTATGCATAAAAATTAATACGTAATATACATAAGCATGCATAAAATAAAAGTTACGCGTACAATACAAACAGCACGATATATACAACAATACAATAAGTAACGCGCGATACAATAATAAAATCATTCACATGGAATTAATTATTTATACATTAATTATAAATAATATTCCAAGTACGAAGTGGAAGGTTTAACGAGATTGAAATGCCTCTTTTCATTGCTACGTAATTAGAAAGAAAAAGAGATGCTCGCGTCGTCGTTCTGGCTTGCGATAAACCGATCTTCTTCTCTCTCTCTTCTTTTTCTCTTTCTCTTTTTTTTTTCTTTTTTTGTCAATTATGAACACAGCCTTCTTAACAGTTCACGTCTTAATTCGATGCCATTAAAATTACATTAACGATGATTAATGATGATTAACGCGTCACGATGATTAATACGCGCTTTAACTCGCGCAAATGAACCGCGCCGACGCTCCCAATCATCCTCGCAAGGCTCTTAATCGTATCAACGTACGAACACGTACATGCATTCACGATGATTTTTCAATTCGTTTGAAACGATATTTCGTATCGTTGGAATTTATTTTCATTTCACTTCACCTGTATTATTTCACACTATTTCATCGCGTGTAGGTACACGCGTTTTTATGTCATTACGATTCGTTAACACGAGATACACGATTTTTAATAATTTTCGCGTGATAAATCGAAAATTCACAACAGATTCAACATTTATATGAGAAATTCCTCTACCGCGTTCCCCGACGCTGAATATAAAATATTGATTTTAATGTCAGGTAAATAATAGATGGATTTTAATCCATTATGAATTGATTTTTAAGATGTTGGCGCATGTAGGATGTTATTCTGAATAAATTTATCGTTCACGTTCAAGGAAGAATTAAATTATCACATGTAAAAACTATTTTTGAGTGTTTTACGAGTGCTGTTAGATCGTGTTTCGACATTAACTTCTTTTCGGATGGAAGATAATTTAACCAATGTTTGCGAAAATAAACGAAAGACCGAAAAATTTGATCGAACGTTGCAGTTGTTGAAATTTCCAAAATTGCATCGATCATTGATCAAAATATTACACGAGTGAAAATGTAGATTTTTGCAAATATCGACATCTACTATATATTATATAAACTAGTTACACATTCTGTTTGAACTTTTTTTTTATTTAGTTTCGCGATAGGAAAATTCTGTTTGAATTTTTTGCAAACAATTTTTAATCAAACTTCTAATTGTTTTGTCAGTTATAAACATTCGAGCTTGAATTTCATTTCGTCCTATCTCGTGTGTTATTGGCATAATGTATTATAATCAATTCTTTAACGTTTAATTCGAGCGCGGTGAAATATTCATGTATTTTAATATTTGCATTCCCCCTTTATTTCATGTCTGAAAACAAGTGAATTATAATATAACCGGAGTACGCTTCGAAATTAACATTTCACAGTAAATACACTTGTCAGCTGTCACGAAGGTAAAAACTAAAAACGCGCGTAAGTATGTGTGCGGCTGCAAAGAGTGTTTAAATGCGAGTGTTTGAAATAAAATAACGAAAACTCTAGAAAACTAAAAAAAAGAAAAAAAGAAAAAAAAAACTCTCACGTAGAAGATAAAATATTCAAAATCAATATTCAAGTATAATTTTTCTTTTCTCTGCAAGAAATTTATTTTGAATAAGCTTTTCCAATCACCTCGATTGAACGACTTATGTACCGTAATTGGCAAATAGAAACAACTCTTCCTTTTCAACGTCAGAAACACAGTAAAGTGATAGAACGTGATATGAATCTTTAATTAATGACATCGACGCGTGATACAATTGTTAATTGTAAAATTCAGCGAGATCCAATGGTTCTTCTGCCAAGAGTCAAAGTCGCTTGAATTCGACTTCTTCTTTTTTTCTTTTCTTTTTTCTCTTTCTGTAAAGGAAGGGACGTCTCGACGACACAGTTTTACACACGCACGCACGTAACTGCGAAATAAATTCGCAATTTCTCCTCAGCAGCTCGCGCCAGCTTCCTTGAGAGCTCAACGGCTCGTACATATTCCGAACACGGCCGTCACGTTTCGCGAAACACGCGTGAGAAGCCCTCTCTCACAGTTTGTAAAAACAGCCGGCGTAAATATACAAAGACCGTGGACGGTTACTAATTCGGCGAAGTTTTCTCATTTGGTGGAAATTAATGTCGGTCTATTTGTCCGGCTGGATGCATGGCAAGGGTGAAAAGAGCCCGCGAACGATGTATGAACCGGCAAAAATAAAGCGCCGCTGTACTCCCGGCGAAATGTACTCGTTCTTCCTTTCTCTCTCTCTCTCTCTCTTTTTTCTCTTTTTTTTCTTTTCTTTTTCCTTTCTTTTTTTTTTTTTTTTTTTTTTTTTTTTTGGAGGAGGGCCACCGCTGTCCGACGACCTCTCTGGCGCTCGTTTGTTACGCCGACTCCTCGAGTACCGATGTAAAAGGCTTAAAGGCCTTTGCCGCCGGGAATAATAAACTTTGCCTGGGCTTCAGGGAGTTCGTGCCGGGCCACCGGGCGAAATTAAGTCGAAAAGTTCCTCTCCGATTCTTTGTTCCTCGTTTTCTCTACGCCTCTGTTCCGCGTTTCGCGCGATTAATGAAAGATGACTCGCGTTTGCCAGCCGGGGGCCGTTTCGCTCGATGATTAACGCGATCAAAAGATGACGGATATACCGTTTCGCCCCGAGGATTAACTTTGCCGGGCTCTTTCTTTTTATCTTTTTTTTTTTTTTCAATTATCATCGCGTTTGTATAAATTTGTATTTCTATTTATTTTCATATTTATACGAATATGATTAACCCCCCCCCCCCTTGCCATTTTTTTTTAAATACGATATGAAATTTTATGTGATACGAGATCATTTTTCTCTACATTTTTATTCACGTGACATCTTGATATTGGGAAGTTGATAAATTTTTGTATAATATAAAATTGATCTGGAATAAATATAATATGAAACCTATATCTCTGAGAGTAGGTTATACGTAATTGAATAGAAATTTATGTCTATTTACAAAGGTATTGTTAATAAAAGAATTACTATTGCGTATTTTTAAGGTATTAATTTTAACCCTTTGCCCCTAGCTGTAACATTATTTTAGATGTAAAACGTTGAAACGTTATTTATAATATATGCTTGTTAATATTCAACTTGAAGAAATTAAATTTCGAATTAAAATTTCATAGAAGAATTGCAATTTGCTTTTCGTGCGGCTAGATATTATGAGAGATAAATTAAGTCATTTAATAAAATCTAAATTATTAGATTGTGCGTTGTAAATGCTAATCGATGTAGCGAATTTATGTAGATTTATATTTTCATGAATATCGAATCAACGAAAATGGAACAGAGATAAAAAAAGATCACTCTGTTTTAAATATTACAATGAGCATTGGATTTTCACACGTGCATTTTATATATTTTTAAATTCAAAGTGTCAAATAATAAACGACGTTACATGCGAAATAACTGTCTCGCTTATTCAGCGACAAATTTTACTCTTCTTTTCTATTTGAACTGAAATTTAATTAACAATTTCGTTTCCATAATGATCAATCAGCAATGTGTATTTTCGTTAAAATGCTAATACTCGTATTCATGATTGTTAATATTTCTCGGATATATTAAAATGCAAATCAAACATTACACGAGAATTTGATTTCACGTAATTACAAATTACAGTTATTAACACGCGATTCGTAGTTCGCAAGTGTGGAATATTTAAAATAACATTTTGTTAATTAGCAATCAATCATTTTGACTACGTCACAGAGAAATATATCAGATCAATTTTATATCATATAAGTTTGTTAATACTTTTTTTAATGAAATATCAAATTCACTCGTTACTATCCCTTTCATTTTTATGCAAATCTTTTTTTTTTCTTTCTTTTTAAAAAAAGAATCTTGGCCCATTGATCAGTTTAGAGAATGTTGAAACATTATCCTGAAATTGTTCCGATTATATTACAACAAACAATTCAACAAATCGATTTGTCTCATTCTCATACAAATATTTGCATCATGAACGGAACTTGTTAATCCTAATGATTCGTATTCTATTCATATGCACAGATGTACACGATGGGTTAAAAATCACCATTTCCTACTGAAAATAAATTCATAACTTTTTTATTATATATTTAAAAAACATTTCAAAGTACACTGATTTAAATTCACGTTTTATTAGTTTAAAATCAACAAAATTAGTTCTTTTTATCATTGAAAAGATAGGCGAGGAGAAACTTTTAACGCACTCTGTAGAACATTCCAGATGTGCTTTTTTTCCCATGATAAATTGATATAATCCAATTTAGTGTTTTTATCTATACAAATTAATATTACTGTCTATTATCATCTACACAATCGTACCAAATTAACTTGGCTACGGAACTTGATGAAACTTCCTATCTATTCAATTTATTTCTTTTTCGTTTTACAAATTTCCCTCGCTGAAGCTTTAAACAAAACTTCCTCTTTCATTCAAAGGCACAGAAAGAGCAGCTCGCGCGTTTTTGAGCACGTTATAGAGACCCACGGCGGTAATTCTTCTTCGCGGAAGCAGCTTCCGCGGCCGAATTTCGCCGAAAAGCGGAAATAAAGCACGAGTCGAAAAACTCTCATCGTAGTCGATCCTCCGCCGTTCGCGGTCGAAAGATGCGAAAGTCGCGATCAGCCTGTTTCATCGCCGCGGTAACAAGCGTTACCGAGGTTCGTAACAAGTGGCAGGCGCGCCACAATTTCACCAAGTGGCTTCATTTTTGACGAGTTGTGTTGTCTGCGTGTTGAAATTCGCGACACGCGAAACAGTATCACGACAACACCGACGACGATGAGAAATTTGCCGCGAGGCTCTTGCCCTCGTCACCGCTCTTTACTTTTACTCGGGAGGATGGTTCGATTATAATCGAACGACCACTATAGTAGCCTCCTCTCGGTGAGATTCTTCTGCTTCGAGCCGTTTAATTTATTCTGATTTTTTAAAAAAATTTTTCCTTTTGCCTGGTCAATTTACAATATTGGATCTTGCCTTTTTCTTTTTTTTTTTTTAAATA
Organism: Tetragonula clypearis; assembly: GCA_010645135.1. NCBI lineage: Eukaryota > Metazoa > Arthropoda > Insecta > Hymenoptera > Apidae > Tetragonula > Tetragonula clypearis. Next base: position 5,498 of record WIUT01006977.1, read on the forward strand.
AACGTTCTGCGATTGTGACAGAGAATTCGAAGGATCTGGATCAATGATGTTCCTCCAGTTTGAAAAGAGACTGATTCTGCCTCGTTGTATGTAGAATAACGATATATTATATTATATTCCAACAATGGAAATAATGCAAGATTTTTTTCTGTCTTTTGTAACTGGAACAACTCTTAAAATCGACAAACAGTTGCTGCCTGAATACATAATTTAAATAATTCTTAATAAGTACTAGATGATAACGGTGTTGCGAAATTTGGGAATCGTGAAAGTATTTAAAATTTTTGTGCATAAAATATTGTCTTTGTCGTTATTAAGAGTTAACCCTGTTTAAAGAATATTAACAATTTTCAGTTGCTTTCCCACAAAATTTATTTTTGCCAATTATACCTTCCAATGATTAATAATTTCCATTTGCTTTCCCACAAAATTTATTTTTGCCAGTTATACCTTCCAATGGTTAATAATTTCCAGCATACTTTCCCACAAAATTTATTTTTGCCAATTATACCTTCCAATGATTAATAATTTCCATTTGCTTTCCCACAAAATTTATTTTTGCCAGTTATACCTTCCAATGGTTAATAATTTCCAACATGTTTTCCCACATAATTTATTTTTGCCAATTACACCTCCCAACTATTTGTAATATATTATTCTTCACTTAACATCCCTTATTAAATCTATATATCGAGCTGTTGGGTTGGTTGTTCTGACAACGAAAGAATAAAAGATCACCAGTGGAGATCTCAAAAAGATCTCGAACTCTACGTTCATTATCGAATTATTTACGCTTTTATAGCCGAAGAATGTCTCTGAAACTTTCGCCGAAATAATAATTTCTTCGAAAGGAATTGCCCAACTTCGAACTTCTCATCCACTTTTGGTCTCGGCTCGCCACGTTAACATGTAGCATAGTAACGGTTAACAAATAAAGCCTTTTCAAAACGAACATGAACAAATGCGATTTCACGCGGGTGGCGAACGAAAACAATTCATCATTCTCATTCTCTATCAATGCTACAGAAAAGCATTTTAATTCGAGGCTCGGCTGTAGCAACCGACCAAACTGAAAACCAAAACCCCGATCGATCTTTCATTTAACGTGTACAACCTCAATTACTCGGAGCAGTTTAATCAAACGTCAATTACCAACCTCTGCGATAACAATCATGCTTTAACGTTCGACAATTTCGAACCGAGGGTTCTAACTGGAAACAATGGGAAGAAGAAGTTGTAACATGCTCAAAACGGCAATTTCGACCACGCGTTTAGGGGAAACTCTTATCGTAAATCGCGTTAGGGTTTCTCTCTCTCTCTCTCTCTTTAGTTAGTTATTTATCTATTATGTCTGTCTTTCTTTCTCTTCCTCCCTTTGCGAATGCGATCGCAACGCTCGAATAATCGTTTCGTTATTGTTGAAGAAGAGAGAAGTTACAATTTTCATGGTTTCCACGTCACGTGGAAACAAGATCCAGGTTGTTGTAAAATTTTCATGCGAGGCATTCGGATCGTCGTCACCCACATCATTGAAAGACAAGTGAAAGATTAAGTATCAAAAAGAAAAGAAAAAAAAAATGGTGATTTCTGGATTGTCAGTTGATGAGAATTTTGCAGACTCATGCAGTACATGGAAATACGAATATTTTAAGGTAGAAGACAAACAAAAAAATTTGAATATTTATTGTATCAAAGAGTAAATAAAATGACGAATCTCACGAGCGTGTAAAATCATTCGAAATTTGATAAGAAGATTCGGAAAAATTAGACGCTAGATGATATTTATTCGATTTATAGCTCGAAGCTTACCGATTTCAATTGGATCGATATTTTGTCGATTGTTTTATTATTATATAAGAGTAAATTATGTGTCAAAACGAACTGTGAATGATTGTCAAAAAAATTTCGGTTAGAAAACACAAACAAGAGACCAGAAAATCATCAACAATAATCGATTAAAAATTGCTATTGTAAAATTATAAAATTGTTCTACGATGCATGAAATTACTGAATTTTCACTGAAAGTTATAGAGGTTATATTACACACTTTGTCTTTTTTTCAACTTAATTTGTTCCTTGCTGTGAAATTAGTATGTACAATGGAAAACTAACAAACGTTTTATTAATAATAAATAGACTAAGATTGTACGTAAAATTCACACGTATAAGTCAATTTCATATCGTGATTTTGTCTCTAGTTTTGTCTAACATTGTGATTATTTGCTTTGAATTTGTTATAATTACGTTCCAGAACTATAAATCCCTATACATTTCAAAAAAGTATAACACATATAACATATAATAATTAAAGGAATTGTCAAAGAAGTGCTTCATTTCTTGAAGATGATTCGGAAGTTATTCGCAACTCTGACAGCACATTTTGTTATCGAAAATAACAAAAGTATATGTTATATGTTGCACGTATTAGATAATATTGAAAATATTATATGCTACAAGTACCTGGCACAATGTGATATTTAATAAGAAAAATGTGTCGATATATTATCACTGAACTAGAAAAATTCTATCAAAAATATCGAAGACAAAAAAACAGAGAAGCTTTATAACGCAAGCCTCTGTTCACATATTTCACGAAAAATTATTTAAATCTTTAAAAACACACTTTTGTAAAGTGTTTCAACGAAAATTATAAATCGGTCATTTCGACCGATTCGATAATGTCGATAAAATAGAAATAAAAAAATTCGCTTTCCATTTGCACTAAAAAAAAAAAAAAAAGAAAAACGCAGTTTGGGCCCTAACTTAAATGTATCTAATTCATTAGTTCTACGGAATATGTATTACGTTCTCGATCGGAGAAGTTCGAGAGTTGGAAATCGTGGTGTTATCGTTGGCACCGCCAGGTGAGAAACGTTTCGCGAGTTTCACGGCGGGGTTGCAACTTCATCGTCGGTTTCGTTGCGGATGTCAAACGATTTCCACGTCACGCCGAGCTGCGCCGTTTCCAGCCGGGTTGGCCGCGAAGTTTTATACGCCACCGACCGCGAAACTTCTTCGTCCTTCGTGGCTTCGAGCTCGACTCGAGTCTTTTCAGGACGGGGGGCAGAAGTATGTGCGCGTAGGCGCGTCGTATGAAATTTCGCAGTTAAGTATAAACGAAAATGTGGACTGTTGGGCGCGGTGTGGAACGAAAGAGGAATCGCCGAGCGCGGCAGGCCAACAGATCTCTGCTTCCCTTGCCCACGGCCTTTCAAGTCGTTTTTCTTCTGCTTCTGCTGGGCGGGACGTCCTCTCGTAAATGGAATTCCCTTCTCGTCGTTTCTCTTCGTTTAATTATGTAGATCCGTCGTGGCGGCGGCGCGTTTTTGCGAATTGATATTACGCACACCGGCGCGCGTAATGTTCTAAATTATTAATGGTGAAAAATGCATCGCAGTTCGAGCGAATGTAATCCGTTTGATTTGATCTTAACGTGCGCGGTTGATAGATCAAGTAATAGAATTATATCACGTCAATTTTTACTAACATCTTGCGATAGAAAGAGACGATAAAATGGTACTCCTCTTCGTTTAACTATGTAGATTCTCCCTGAGAGCAATTCGTTTTTTTGCGAATTGTATCGTATAATTATATTATATGCGTTTTTGCGAATTATATTATATAATTATATTACATGCGATTATACACTGGCGCGCGTAATGTTCTAAATTATTACTGGTGAAAAATGCATCGCAGTTCGAGCGAATGTAATCCGTTTGATTTGATCTTAACGTGCGCGATTAGTAGATCAAGTAATAGAATTATATCACGTGAATTTTTACTAACATCTCTCGATAGAAAGAGACAATGAAATGGAATTCCTCTTCGTTTAACTATGTATTCTGAGTTATGTTTTATAATTATATTAGCTATTATGTTTTATATATTATATTAGCTGTATAATACAATTCAAATGTCGCCTCTTTAATTCAATTTTAACGTATATAGTTAATAGATTAAATAACAAAAGAAATAATGAAATTATATTGTATCAACTCTTAGAAACTTATTAAAATATTAACGTATATAGTTAATAGATTAAAAACTTATATATAATATTAGAAACTTATTAAAATATAACGTATATAGTTAATAGATTAAATAACAAAAGAAATAATGAAATTATATTGTATTAACTCTTAGAAACTCATTAAAATATTAATACGTAATTTGTATGTATTATGGCCCTCTCTCTCTCTCTCTCTCTGTAGCAAAACGATTCACGTTTGCGTTTCTTCATTTGAATTGTATTTTTCCATATCTGCAGAAGCAACGAAGATATTTGATACAGATGTTGATAATTTTCAAACTTACAGTGTGTTTCATACAGAATTTTTCATACGAGTTTCAGCTCTACCACTGAGTCTAATTATTAGAATAATCATTTGATTTGCATATAAGTGTATTAAAAATATAACAAACCAACAACTCTTTCGCGTTTCTTCGTCATATTCGCTGAATCATTTTTTTTTCAAAACCTGTTGGTTTCATGTTTTCCCCCGTTACAAAGGAATGGGATTGTCTACGCAACATTGTCAACAGCGCGCATTGTGCACGTTTTGCTCTGAAATAAACGTATTTTTCTCGCCGTACTCTTAACCAACTTTTCCATTCTTTCTGCCGTTTAAAGCAATAGAATCGCTTCGTTAACAACGGCAAATGAGATTATTTCATCCATTCACGACGCAGCGAAAAAAAAAGAAGGGAGAAAAAAAGGAAAAAGGAAGAAGGAAAACAGCGTATCGCTTGGTTCCAGTAACTTTGCTATTCAATTTAAACCATTGCAGTTGTTTCTCTCTTTTTTCTTCAAAAAAAAAAAAAAGAAAGAGCGAAGAAAACCATAGGACCTTTAATATCGAGAACGTTCTCTTCTTTATCGTTATGATATTCAATTTTCGTTTTTCCCCTAGCCTATTTCCTATTTTTCACATCCACCGCGACCACTCGCTTTTCAATTTTCCCCATCCTCCAACCTTTCGTCTCTCCCCATTTCCACCAAGCCTGTTCACTTATTATTTCCCAATCTTCGCCAGCCCGTTTTCCCCGATAACTTCATTTCCCATATCTTCGTTCCTCTGTTTCTGTTTTCTGTCTTATCATTCGTTGTTTCTCAACCTGTTGGGGCAGAGGAGAAAATAGAAACCTTCACTTTCCAATACGGTGGATCTCCACCGATTGTAGAAAGAAATATCACACCTGTACAGTTCAGAGTATAACACTTTTTATTAATTCTTTCAATTTTTTTAATTATGAAAAAATCAAACGTAAAGTCTTGTAAACACGTAAATACCTAAAAATGTGTCAACAGTAATTAGTCCAACGTTTTTTACAACGACTAATATAATATTGTACAAGTCTTTTCATATTAAAATTGTGAACTAACACGTGTTATATCAGAGCAACGATTGTTTCATTAAGCACAGTATGATACTTAAGACTTAGAAAAACGTATATACAAAATACCTGCGCACTGTGCACTGTGCACATTTCTGGCGCGTGCTTCTGCTTCATTGACGGCACTTCGGCGGACTGGACTGAGCGAAGCGAAAGTGTTAAAGAGATTCGCTCGAATATATAATAATTCACGCGGCGAAAATACACCGTGGCGTGTGTGTGCGTGTGCGTGTTTCACGCCCCCGTCGGGAATTCGCGAAAAATCCGCGAATCAACCGACCAGCTACTAATTTCACGAAACTCGCGCCTCTCGTTGCGCCCATAGTTAAGCGTTCGAAATATTTATGAGCGAAAGAGCTGTACGTGACGTGGCGTAACTGTAGAGTACATAATGTGGCACGGTTGTCGATAAACCTTTCGCTTTAAACACTTAGCTCTCCCCTTTCGTCGTGGCCCGTGTTGTTTAATAATTCACCGTGGTGAAACGTTTAGCAAAGCTGCAGTTTGTTCGCGTTATCGACGTCGTTATCGTCGTCGTCGTTGTTGAGAAAGAAGAGGTGGCGCGTTTCGCATCGATTCGTATCGGCGGACAAAAGGCCAAGGATGATGCTGAGGATGATGCACACGCGCGGGTTCTTCAAGCCGCAGATACCCGTTATAATAAGCGGCGCAACGTAATACGTATATAGTCGGTTTTCTAAGCAGGACGATCCTGTTTGTCGCCGTTTCGAACGAGCTGCGTGGCTCTCGCTGCTCTTTCGCGGTCGCCTGTAATACGATAGAACTGTGCCAATGGCTTTGCACCAAAAAAGTTCACTGGCAAAAGTTCGTGCTTGCGGCTTGGAAAACCTTGCCTCGTCACGTCGGATGCCGGAACGAGTGTTCGTACGCGGATTCGTATTACCGAATCGAAACCAAAGGAGCGTAGGGGGAGGGAAAATCGGCACCGCGTTGACCGCGTTCTTCACCGCGCGGTCACTTCGAATCTCGCGCGCTTTTCAATACACGCGCACGCCGTTTTTATTCAAGATGTTTGTGCTTCTTTTTGATAAACGTTTCGACGAGTCTCAGTTTCGTGATTTTTCATGAAAATTTCACGAATGTATGTATGTACGTGAATGCTTTAGAATTATACCAGAGCGATCGAAATTACTCCTTCGATCCGTCTGGATTATTCATATTTGTTTGACGCAATCGTTCTCGGTGATTGATTCACCGAGATTTCATCTGTTGTTACGTAAATGATGATATTATTGAAATTATTGTAACGTTATTATATATAAATGTTTGCAGATTTCTGGGGAAAATTTATATTATTCTTCGAGAAAGGACTACTTTTTATTTATGTGATACGTACGAAGCTCGGACAAAGCAACAAAGACTACAGAGATGGACCTAAAGGGGTCGTTCATTTTTTCAATGCTAGAACTGCCAAAGTAATCGATAATGATCAATTCGTAATTTTTCATAGAAATTTTCCGAATGGTCCAATATATGTGTGTGTGTGTATATATATACATACATACATACATACACACACATTTTAATACTAAAACGACCGAAGTAATCGAAATGATCAATTCGTAATTTTTCATAGAAATTTTCCGAATGATCCAATATATATA
>WIUT01006978.1:0-12514 GCA_010645135.1 Tetragonula clypearis
ATATACACAAATCGTAAAATAATATTAACAAAATGTGGAAATTATTTTGTACTTTCAAAGAGAACAAGTTACATAAACACATGATTTATTTACAAATTCCACTGACAATGAGAATATCATTAGTATAATTAGTAATTATACTAATTAAGTTTTGAAACTAAGTTTCCGTGTTTACTATTCCACGGTATATCGATTGTTCTTGTCAAATTCGAAACATTTCATTTTCTTCCTGCAAAATATGTACATATTCATATTTTGAATTATCAAACATTCAACAATTAAATATGTAGATATTACGTGCGTGTACAATGAATTTTTAAAAGATAGATGAAATTTAATTGCTTTTTTCGATTAAAATATATAACTTTCATATTTTTGAAATAAAAGTAGAAAATTAAAAATTTAAATTTAGAAATTTTAAGTTTAATTTCAGAAATTGAAAAAAAACATGGAAGATACAGTGACGAAAAAAAAAGATATTGAATGCAATTCTTTTTCATAATCGTAATATAAAAAAACAAACTTTGATAACGTATATTAAAAATGTATATGAAAAAAGTGTTACAAATGAAATGTTACATTATCGAAAATATTGATCCTTAATTGCTATTAATAATTAATTAAAATTAACATATGCTTATTCTATTCATTTCTTCTAGTTTTAAATTTGATTATACTAATTTTGTTTAGCAACTACGGTTGTGGAACGGTTCTCTTTCATTTCAATACTGGCAAAAACCGGGAGTTGTTAGATTAACCAAAGTATACATATTCAATGTAACAAATGCAGAAAATTTCTTGCAATACAATGAGAAGCCAAAATTGCAAGAGGTTGGTCCATTCGTATATAGGTACGTATCGTGTCAATACAATAAATATCAAATGCCTTTTCTTTATAAAAAAAATTAAAATTGGAAATAAATCATAATAAAAGAGATCATTGTTTTCTTTTTATTACAATGAAATGAATAAGAGAATTTTAAAAAATCATTATTTAAAATAATTATGATTATATAATGTACAGTATGTCTCAAAATTATTCAGTACAAAATGGGTCATAATGTAGCAGTAATAATTTTTTTTATAGGTGAAAGGATTTTAAAGTCACTTTCACTTTTTTAAATAGAATGATATGTTTTTTCATCCACAAATCGATACAGCTCGACATTTTCTCTAAAAAAGTATTAAAACATCCTGTATATAACTCTCATAATTTAAGGAAGAATATTGCAATTCTTGAATTACTCAAGTTAATATTTGGATTAATACTTCCTTGTAGGAATTGCAATATTCTTCTGATTCAGTTCAAATCAAATATATTAAAATTAAAAGTGTATAAAGTTAAAATAAATATGTATAAATGTATGTGAAATGTTAAAAATGTAAATTAATTTACTTGTTATTATTTTGTTAACTTTGCCAATTAAACTTACTAAAGCTTCTTAAATTTATTATATACTAATTTATAGAGAAGATATGGAAAAGGTGAACATTGTTTTTCATAATAATGGTACTGTAAGTTATCAACACAAGAAGATATTAAACTTTGAACCAGAGATGTCGAAAGACAAGAATCTCAAAGTAATAGTACCAAATATTCCTTTGCTTGTAAGTCAATATCCTATAATTTAATACTTAATACTTAATAATTTTTAAAAACACTATAGAAATTGGAACTTTATATCATATATTATTAACATTACTTTATTATTATTTGATATTATTTTTATTTTAATATTATTATTTGATATTTTGAAATAAAGAATAACTTTTACAAAAGAATTTTGTAGCTCGTGTATTTCACGTTGTTTTTCAGACTTTGTCGACACAAAGTAAGGCGCTACCTCGAATTATTACTCTGGGATTACATATGTTTTTAAGCGGAATGCATATGACACCATTTGTTCCAGTCACTGCGCAAGAACTTGTTTTTGGATACAATGATCCACTAGTTAGCATTGCACATCGATTTTTCCCGAAAACAAGACGTCCCATGAGTCAAATGGGACTTCTTCTTGGGGTAATTAAAAATATATGTGCATGCAATTAAAATATAAATATGAAAAATTAATCATTCGTTTGTGCATGATTAATTGAATTATATTTCTATTATTTCATATTCTTATTATTATTATATCAAGTAAAAGAATTGGAATTATTTCTTTGTTTCTATGACAAGTGTAATGATGATAATTCTACTTACAGAGAAACGGTACATTAGGGGAAGTGTCCACTATCTTTACAGGGCATACGGATATGAAAGAATTTGGATTAATAAATCGTTTAAATGGATTAGATCGTTTGCCATATTGGCCAAGCTCGCCTTGTAACTCTATTCGTGCTTCAGAAGGTAATCAATCAATTATTAGTTGCTTGTTTAATTATTGTCCTCATTATTCGTGATTATATCGTTTATCATCCGCGAATTATTTATTACAACATTTAATAAATTTATAATGCATTTTCAAATAATTGAATTCTAAATTATAGATATTATAACGATAAAATATGCTTGAATTAACATCCTATTTTTTTTTTTTTTTGTGATATAATGTACAAATTTATATATTAATATGTTATTAATATGTTATAATGACATTCTTATCAATTATAGGATCGTTTTTTCCACCTCGTGATAAAACTGGTGCAGATATCATACATATTTGGGATAAAGATCTTTGTCGCACTTTACCTTTGAAATATCGTGGTCCAACTGAAAAATCAGGAATCAAAGCAGATCTGTACACACCTCCTGATACTGTATTTGGACGTCCAAATGAAAATGCTCCGGAAAATGAGTGCTTTTGTTCAGATGACATGTCAACTTGCCCTTCCAATGGATTACAAAATATTAGTCCTTGCCAATACAGTAAGTACTAATTTCTAATTAATTATATTTCTAACTATTTATAATATTAAAGTAATTTATATATGTAATTAACAAAATAATTCATATATAGTGTGATCATTATAGTGAAATACTTTATAACAATATATAATTATAACAAATTCGTTCCCATTATTATAAATTATTTTTAAAACTTCAGCTGCACCAGTTTATCTTTCCTTCCCGCATTTCTACAAAGCAGATCCGAAGTTATTAGATGCGGTTCATGGGTTAAAACCAAATCCTGACATACATAACACATACTTCAAAATTCAACCGGTAAGTTATGTTCAGAAAGATAAAAAAAATATATCATGTAAAAAAAAAGTGAGCAACACCAAATTTAGAACTATCTGTTAGACGTAATTGAAAAGAATGAAACTCATTATAATCTTTTACTTTGTATTATATTCATACTTTCATCTTTTACTTCAATAATTGTCCTAAGAAAAAAATTGTTTGCTACTATTGTTTACAAAGAGTTAGAATAGAGATTAATATCATAAACATCGTGTATATATTGATAAATCATATTGAAAAATAATAAATAATATTGAAGAAAATAACAAAACTGAATTTTATAGCACAGCTTCTTTGATTCACAGAAACTTGGTGTACCGTTGGAAGGAAAAGTTCGTGTTCAATTAAATCTAAAGGTGGAACACCAACCGCACATCGGTGTCGTATCGAATTTCCCGGACATAGTATTTCCTATCATGTGGATTGAAGAGGGTGTCGAAGAATTAACCCCTTCTATCCGCAGATGGATCTATTTAGCAACAACGTTTAGCGATGTTGCTGCGCCTTGTACCTCGTATGGATTAATTCTAGTCGGTATAGTAATCATATTCATCGTTTTTATGAAGGCTTATAACAACCCTATGTTCACGCATGAAGCGATCGAGTTAGGTAAACGAACTATAAGGAGAGGTTCGTCGTTGTTAGTGAACGGACAACACAAATTATTAATTGCACGAGAACAATACGTTTTGCTCAATAACGATAACGACGAGACGCCAGACAGAATAGAAGTCTAGTTGTAATTGTAATATGGTTATTTTTTAATGGATAGTACTCCATTTACATTAAGTGAATAAGAATTGCGAAGAGCGACATATAACTCGCCTCGTACACCAAAGTTTCTAATTACCTGATGAATACGTTGATGTACATCGATTACAATAGCATGCGTTTGGCAAACATTCAATAATTACCTGCATGTTTTCTTTTTATTTTTTTTTTTTTTTTCTTTGTTTGCATCTGTGATTTCATCTTTTTATCTATATCGTCGATGCACAAAACAGATTGTGCTTGGACGAACTAAAACGGGTAACGAAACGGTCAATGAAGAAAAGCTCAAGAAGTGCATTCAACGAATTTTGTTTAATTACGATCTAGTATGCGTTATAAATAAATTAATTTTTGCACAATCAAAATCGAGCAATATTGATACTATGAATGTTAATTGCTAATTGCGAGCAATTGCAAAACTCAGTGAAAACATTAGTTAGAATATGACGTTTAGTTTTTATTATTTAGAACATAGTTGTTTCTAGGGTCATAATTAAGAGACGAAATTGTGGAGTTTATTAAAATTTCAATATCTACGATTAGATTTTCAAATGACTAAACTGATGTCCGCAGTGAAAATCATATCTAATAATATAGATAAAACATTATATTTTACAACTGACAACTAATAAAATTTATCTATTCGTATAAATAATACAATATAAAATTGATATGTCATTTAATCATTAAGTCTAAGAAATATATTTGAAAACATCTTAAATGACATCAAAATTTTTGTAATTGTTTGTAAAAGCACCTAATTTTGTGTTTTATTGTATTTTTAAGCTACTCCTTCAATGTGTAAATGAATTATTGTTATTAAAAATAAAATTTATTATAATTTTATATGCTATACTTATGTTTTACTGAAATATATAATGCCTGAAAGAATTCATTTTATATCTGAAAATACGAAGATTAATTTTAACACATGAATCTTTTAAATAAAATTTTATTCGTAGCATTGAAAAAAATAATTAACTTACCTACTTAGACAATTATTATTATTTACTCTAACTTAAATTTAAAAATGCGTATTACAAAAAAACATTTAGTAAAATTATATCAGATTGCATTTAGAATATTACCGAGCGTGTAACAAATTGTAAACTAAATGATTTCTTTATAAAAAAAATTATGCTTTAAAATATGCTTAACATGAGCTGAAGTACGCATTTAGACATAGCACTATACAACAGTATCACATTTTAGATAAAGCCCAGTAGTTTAACGGAAAGATTATATTATGTTATATTTACATTTTCAATCGATCTTTGTTCAATAAATTTTTCTATTTTTCACTATGCTATGAACTATACATTGCAAAATTATAAAGTTTAAATTATGCTAAAGTTTCTATAAGAATATAATAAAATATTAATAAAATCACTTAAAAATTATTGTACTAAATTAAATCAGTTGTAATAGGATTTTTATAACATTTAAATATCATGTTAGTGTTATTTTTCATTAAAATTTTTCATGTTAGGTAAGAATGTTAGTATGGAAATAATCTGTATTTTTGAAAATTTTAATTTTGAAAATAATATATAAATATTTTAAAAAGAAATTTAAAAAAACTAAAATATTGTATTACAGTTATCTGATGCATGTGATCAAATTTCTTCTAATTAGTTTTTTATTTTTTTATTTATCTCGTGCTTTATAGCATTTATTATTTACATGCATAGATATGTTGCACACATCCTTAATAAACTACTGATTTCAATTTATTTAAGAAACATATATTGTTTCTACTGGACACATGAAATTTATGCCGTTTGAATGCACAGAAGTTACGTATGAACTAATACGTTAATCTTGCTGTTGAATAACTTATACGAAACAAAAACATTTTAATTAAGAATAAACCTAAATTACAAATAGTTTGATACACTTTTCTTTCATTTCTTTTAAGATTTTTTTTTTTAGGATTATGAATATTATATAAATTCATTTGATTTTTAAATTTAAAGTATTCAAGCCGACTTTAGCAATAATTTCTAAAGAAAATTATACCTTTATCTCAAGGGGCATGTCGCTAGCAACGGAGGTATGGATGTCAAAGAAGTGGGCTCTCTTAAATTAAGTTTATGTAATTCCTCATCCGCTTTGTTATGTTTCAACTCTTGCTGAGTGTACAAGAATTTATTCCATTCATCAATTCTTGGATGTGCTAAATGCTATTCAAAGAAACGTGGATATTTATCATATTCATTACTACTCGCCAAATATTATATCATAGGTCACAAATAAACAATATATTTGTAAAGTGATCTTACCTCAGCAACATCATACACCCAAATCTTTCCAGTATCATCACCAACAGTTACATGTAAACCGCTCGGTGTCCATGAAACTCTGTTCAATGCTGGATTACCATTGATCACAATACTAGCAGTAGGTACTTCGGTATCTTGATTAAGATTCCATAAATCTAATCGTCCTGAATCGTCTACAGCAGCAAATAGAGCCGGATGGGTCGGTGACCATGCAACGTCATAAACATAATCACCATTGTGCTCAAAAGAGTAAAGAGGTTTACTCTCTTTAAGGCTCCAGAGTTTAATTGTCCAATCGATGGACGATGTTAAGAATAGATGTGAGAAATCTATGCCACCTTGTACAGCATGTGCGCTAATTCCAGTAACTGGTCCTTGATGACCTTCGTAAGAATCTAATACTCCAGCTTTTGTACCATGACGACAAGCTGTTAAATAAATATTTAATATGATAATATAGTTAATAAAATAAAATAGAATATTATCAACAATTACGCTTAATTTTATTTACCGGAATAAACAGTTCCTTCTTCGCTGCCTACAACAAAATTATTAACATCTCCATAAGGAAATGCTAAACAAGTGGCGGCAATAGCTTTCGATTGTTTAGTGTGAAGTTCTAATGTTTCTTGTGGTTGTGACAACATATCTAAACTCCAGGAGCACAATTTGCCATCTGTTGATATACTTATCAAATTGTGTGCATTTTGTGCCCCAACAACATTTAGACAGTACACAGGGTGCTGAAAATAAAATATACATATATTGACTTTTTAAATGGACCCTTATAATACATTACGTTTATAACATCACGAATAAAATTTCATTGTCTATTTTTTTATCAAGTAAATGCAATTAAATGTTTATTGTTATTCTATATTATATGAAACGTGGAAAAGCTATTGTTTAAAACAGTTACAAATAACATGCAGTTATTACAGAATGATTACAGACATTAAAACGCAATTCGTATAGGATGAATACCCATGATAGTAAAATTTTATCAAACAACTTACAGTATGTGCGCTTGCTGATAGTGGAGTACGTTGAATAGGAGTTCTCTTTTGTACTCTGTTGTCCCAGAGAACGATTTGTCCAGAATAAGTACCTCCCAAGATCAAATTAGGATGAAATCTCGCAAATGTGGTTGACATAACCGGAGACTGACAATGAAAAATAAATTCTGGGGTTGTTTTCTTGAATTTTGTGTTCCAAACCAAACACACCCCATCAGGATCATTTGGAGTGTCATCGTTATTGTTATAGGAGGCTGCAAGAAGTTCTGGAAATTGAGGTGACCAATCCATCGAGGTCACACAACGATTGCGAGACCACCGATCACAGAAAAACCACCGATTTAACCATAAACGTTGATGACTCTTTTCATCCCTACAAAATCAATGGATCACTTTATTAGACAATTTTTATCGTTTTAGGAAGAATCTCATACAGTAATGAGAGTTAATATCTAACATTAAATAACATTTCATTTTACTTACATCCCATCTTCACCATCCATAGTACCAGTGTAATCGCTATAAATATTAACAGATTCTCCTAATGCTCTTTCCACAATTCTACTAGTACGATCAAGGAATCGTTGAAAATCTTCTGACAGTATAATCATTTGTTTTTCTTCTTCGCTGAGTTCTTGTACTACAAATTAGTATTCTAATTAGTATTCTAACTATAAAGACTGTAATTCAGAATATATTCATAAATATTTACTAATCGAGCCTCCTATATTCAAACTAATCGAACTAATTAGAGTATATGTATACTCAAACAATTACTTTTTAGTCATTATGTTTTTATGAATACTTAATTAATGTATCTAAAGATACATTCTCGTCATATGCTATGCAGTATATAGCATGCAATGCTATTTTTTAATAAAATCTTTTATCCTGTATTATAGTAAGTAAATTGTTTTAAAAATATAAAAAACCTATCTTACTTAAAATGACATATAATAATATGTATACATATTATAGTAATAATAATATATCATAATTATATAATAACAATATTTACAACAAGAAAAAACATATCAATTATTAACAGACATCCTATATGGATAACAAAATGTTTAAAAAATAGATGTTTAAAAAATAGATCTGGATATTAATATATTCGAATAATGGATATTAATATACAAGAGATTGTACTGTATTTAAAATAAGAGAAAAATCACCTTCTTTGGGCTTTTCCTTTTCTTTTTCTTGCTCCACTTGGGTAACTGCTGGCTGCACTTCCTTAACCTGTGGCAAACCATGGGGAAGAATTCCAGGAGGAAGCTTGCTCTGGAAACCATCCATATGCGGCAAACTGTTCTCTTCGTCTTCGGCTTGGCCATCATCAAATGTCAAAACTGTGGTGAATAAGCTGGTTCCGCCACGAATACCCTAACTTCGATATATCTATCTATCTCTGGCAAATGCCCTACTTTAAGAATTTGAATGTTCTACGTTAAAAAAAAAAAAAAAAAAGAAAAAAAGAAGATAGCTATACCATCACGTAACACTACGTAGTAAACTTCAGTATCTCCTACAAAATGTTCTATGTAAAATAATAATTACAAGAATCTATTACATTAGAATACACACAAAATAGAAATGCATAAAAATAAAGAGCAAAATCGCGATGCATTCATATATTTGTTCAAATTGTGCAACTCTTTTGTTGATTATCACGTTCAAAACGTTTGAAAATCTATTAGCTGTCATGTAACTGAAACGTTGCAAACAAATAAAACAAAATTTTTATTTAGAAAAAAGCATCAAACTTAAGGGATGCAACTCTCTTTCAAAAGCTTTCGTAAAAGCGTTTAAAAATTATAAATATACGCATTACAAAAAAAAAATAAAATAAGAATAATAACTGATCGAAAAGTGAACAATCATACATATATTGCGAAAGACAATTAGGTTGAATCGCATGCACTGACATTAGTTGTATATAAGAAGGTGGACTGCTTGTTGGTGGATACAAATAACAAATAACAAATAACGATTGAACCTCCATCTAATATATTTTACGACTGACATGAATATCATCCGAAACGATATCTCTCCACCCTTCGTTTTGGCATAAACGCAAATGAAATGAAAAAATGAGTCGAAGGAAGTGAAAGATTTGATCGATGATTTTTTAAGTGAAGTATATGTTGCGTTATAATGTAATATATAGGTATAAAACATCGATTCATAAATGCCTTCAATATTAGTAATACCCATTAACGAATACAACTGTCTTCTTTTTTCTCATGAATCTTTCAACATTGAAAATTATGCACAATTAAAAAAATAAAAATACAAAAATCAAGTGGAGGTATATTAACGCAACTTCCCAAGTCTCATGCAGCAGCTAGAGAATATGTATGTAATTTATGTAAAAACAAACGAAGATAAAGAAATTTTTAATCTAAATCTTTATAATTTGAAAGAAAAAAAATATTGCCTAAGTGAGAAATAGAACGAAAATGATAATGGTGATCTGTTATGTAGTACTTGGATCATGCGTAATGAAAAATGATGAATAATTGAATAAAACTGTAAAATTATTACGTATGACATCTATGCATGCATGACAAATTAAGCGAAAATTTTTACAGTTGCAAGACAAAACCATAAAGAAGCTAATGATTTATCAACAATCTAATGATTTATCAAGCAAATTCAAATGTAAATTGATACTACAAGTCTCCCTCTTCCGGTGCATATAAATACAATAACTGAATAGAAGAAAAAAAACTTGAATGAAAATATTACTAATCAAAATGCAATTTTGTGAAAATGAATATAATTCATGTACTGGTGATATTAATTAGGTAGAGTGAATCGTCTCTAGAGAGGATTACCTACCTGTAAATTCGTCCTCCCATTCTAAACCAGGATTTAGATTGTACTCGTCTTGAAGGAGGGAAAAGAAAATGTCAATCAATCACGTGTTTCATCATGTTAGTTGTGTTTGTATCTAATTTCATGTCTCTCATAGAAAATTATTGATGTATAGCACAAAAATATATATACATATCTTCTATTGACACGGCGAAAATTATTACTTTCAGAAGTAGCAACATATATGTGTACGCTGTAAATAGGCTGTCAATCTATTTTGAATGCGATAGCATTGCGATTGTGAACAATTACAGCAATGTATAAAACTTTCGTTAATGTTTCTTCCTTCATGCAAGATACATCAACAATTAGCTAGAAAGATTGAAATAGTAATATTGGATCAGAGACGGTAATATTAATTATAAATATATCTATAAACATGCAAATAGTATAGTATTATACCCTATAAAGTTCATTATATTTATTAACAAAATTATTAACAAAATTCCTCTAAAGGGATCGATAAAATATATAAAAAAAATTTAATACGTTTGTAAAATTCGTATAACTATTATATAAAAATATTATAATATTATACAAATATTATATTCCCAAGTTCAATTTTCTAAAAATATATATAATGAATTAATGATTAATAAAATTCATAAATTTTCTAAAAAATTTACCTTCGTAATATATAATGAATTAATAAATATTTAAAAAATAATTATTTCAAGTCATTTCAAGTTATATCAATCTAATTATATATCTTATGAAATTGTAATCCCTTTAGGCTTTCGAATAAACTTCAGTTAAAAATCATCATATATACGTGTTTTTAATCTCCTTACTCATTTAAAGCTACGCTGCTAATTTAAAATCTAAGGGTAATTTTTTAATAAAATAAATTCATTGAAACATAAAATCAAAAACATAAAATCAAAATTTCTAAAAATTTGAAAAATAAATTTTTAGAATAACAAAAAAAAAAATGAAGACGAAGAAAAATCAATAAAATTTAAATATGTTAACATAATAGACTGACATCTCCGACTATTAATTTATATTTAAAAAAAACCTATCATTTTTTCAATTTATTTGAAAAATATGAATTAAGATAACTGTTATTAAAAACAAAATTTTAATATCAGAATTTAAATAATATACAGACACGTTTTATTAGAAAAACATATTAATAATATTTGAAATATGTATTATTCTCACAAAATGTATTTCTATGTAAACAAACAATCTCTAATTTTGGCTAATTCAATAAACTTTCTTGCTATATCATTTTCACAAAAAACGGAACCGTGCTGTTAAAAAGCAATATTTGCAAATCGAACTTCTGCGACACTAAAAGCTCAAGCCACAGAACTCGTTGCTGTGTGTTCTTTTCTTCTATTTAAACAAAAATTCCTATTTATACAATATTTTCCAGCTCCAACACCATAAAATCCACTCCCATGTTAGTATACTATAGTAACCCAAAAATTACAAAAACTATAACCGTGAAATCGCGCCAAAAACTCTGGAAGGTGCGTTAAGTTGTGACAAGATTTGCCAATGGATATTCAATATAATAAAACATTCCCTATTTTAGACAATCCCAGTTTCAAACAATATTGAATGATTAACTAAATTACTTAAATACATTCTTTGGTGTAAAGTTGTATTAGGAAATATTATTGGAAAAGCATTTCAATTAATAAAGAAGATATCATATAAATATAACAGACTTACACATAAAGTGCAAAATTTCATTTTGTCATCATAAAGCTTTTCAACTTCAACTGAAAATGAATGTTAAGTATTCCAAAGGTAGTCTGTAAATTTTTTTAAATATATTTATTTGACACTAGAGAATATAAAATAAAATATGAATTTGTATATTTTAAGGATATAAAGGCTAAATGTTTAAAGTATTCAAAACATGGAATTACATTTTGCAAATAAATTTTTTACAATAATTTGTTATACATATTCTGTACATTGTGTTTCATGTATAATTGGGGTCCAATTTTAAACAAGCATTTAAAATTATACTTTGAATTGCAAGATAATTTATACAATGTGTTTTTATTTCTTTTCATTATCTACAGAGCATGCTTTTATAAATGTGTAAATGTTGAAATATTTCCGTTTGAGAATCGGGATGTCAGATAAATATTTAAAAAATAATAAATGCAGAAACTAAAGATAAAATACACCAATAAAAAAAACAAAAGAGTAAAAGAGCCAAAAAGTCCAAAGCAAGATGTAAGATAGCAGAGATATTTAAGTTTCTGGGTGGAGAGTCATTTTGTATGTCTATATTACTAATAAATTTTATTCAAATATAGCTCACTTTGTTAATCAACTTCTAAATGAATGTTTGAGCTAATAAGAAAGATAGAAATAGAGAGAGAGAGAGAGAGAGAGAGAGAGAGAGAGAG